>MU151160.1:0-80029 GCA_015584085.1 Macrolepiota fuliginosa MF-IS2 | reverse complement strand
TAGAGTACATATGAGATACTTGACTAAAATAAAATCTACTTTTTTGGAAGAAACTCACACTGGAGACATGAGGGGATGCAAATAACTGAATTTTGTCTCAAGTTATACTAGTACACTGTATACACCACTGCTAACTGAGTCTCAGTGATCACAAACTCAAGCAGGTATTCTATTAGGGTGTCATATTATGGGCATTGCTTAAAGAAGATTGTGTCTGAGATATATTTCTTATCCTAATCAGGAGTACAGACCAGTTTCCGGAGTCCCTCTACTGCCGGACATTTGCCGTCTTGGATATCCCCAATGCATCATTCCGGGTTACCATTTTAGGTAAGATTTCGAAGCATTCCCTTCCGGCTCACCATATACCCCACATTGGTCAGCCGCAAACATCACCTGAATCTCACAATTCAAATACCCACACGCTGCTTCTTTTAATACCCGGATTGTCTCTTGCACATATATAAGACGAGAGCCAAGGACATACTCACGTCTTGTCAACTCTTGAACGATGGTGCATACAGCTCTCAAGGCCTTCATACACCTTTCCTCACTGATTCTCCCGCTCGCGCTAACAACAGCTTTGTCGACTCCATCCTGCCGTTTTGCAAACCAATGGACATCGGAACATATACTCTCTTCCTCACAAGCATTCGAGGATGCACTCCTTTTCTGGGAAGGAAAGTTCCACCAACATAACGTCTCGTACAATGCCATCAATGGGATGACCTTCGATGGGACACTGCTAGACATAGCTACTGGTACACATCGAGTCGAGGGCTTGCATACTTTTTCTGCAGCTAGTAAAGAATCGTCGCATCTCATGATGCTCGCCCATGCGATTGAGGGCAAACCCGGAGCTGTAAGATGGGTCTTGTCGGGAGAGGGCGAGCACAACGTTGTGGACGTCGACAAGGCACAGAAGGTTGCTGCTGGGGTCTTGCAGAGGAAGTGGGAGAGCTACAGTCAGTTTAATGAAACATTTCCTGGCTTTGGAGGATTTCTCCCTTGGTGAGATGTTTCCCTTTTCCGTCTGAACTGTGGCCAACAAAACCCCTCCTAGGTTCGCTCATACCGAGTTCAACCCCCTGACGCCAACTTGGGACTGGAACAATCGAGTACCGGCCCTCGATAATGGCGAGAATATCTGGGCCATTTATGCTACCATTGAAGCGCTGAAAAATACCGGGAACAAGGACTATGTTGCCCTTGGTAGTAAATGGGAAGGGTATCTGAACTATCTCAAGAGCACGGCCGAAAAGGTAGCTTTCCTTGTCTACATGGAGAATTCGCTCAGATGGAAATTGTATTTCAGATTTTCTACCGAGGTTCTGGTCGCATTTGCGCTGTCACTTCAATCCATGACCAAACTCTTCCTATTGATCACCCCGAGCAGACATACACCTGTGAGGGTCTTGACTCCGGTGGAAATCCCTTCATCAATGATCCATACGAAGGTAGCTTTTGCGTTGTCATATCCTTGTTCACTACAGCCTCTCAACATGGTACACAGGACAAGGTTTCATGTTTTTCCTCTACCTCTTCGGCAACCTTGACCAAACGGAAAAAGCGGCCTTGCTAGAGCTCAAGCGTCCTCAACTTGTGTCGGCTGACTGGTCTATGCCTGGATACCAAAATGTCACGGTCCAAAAAGGATTTTGGTTCTCTTCACACGAGAACTGGGGATGGATGCAACTACCTTACATCGACATTCCTTTCATGAAGTACGCGCCCCGGGCTAACACTGCCGTGCTCGGGTAGTTAACCGGTATGCTAGAGACTTGTATACCAACATGGAACGGGCGAGGACCTGTGATTCACAAGCAAAGAAACTTCCGGGTATGTTTGCGAGTATCAACAACTCGACAGATCAGAATGGGGAGATCATTGGATGTAAGCTATCTTTTTGGTTTCCAGACTGTGCCAAGATTTATCCCAACCAGATATTTCCAACGCTGGCATCCCGCAGATCGCCAACCAAACAGTCCAAGAGCTTGATGGTAGGCGTGGTCCACTTCCCATAAAGACAAGATTCACTTGACCCTTTATAGTGATTACTCCGTATTCAACGATGAACACCATGATGGTCAATAAAACGGTTGGCTTTTTATGGTGGCACAACATGGCTACCGCCAAGCGGATGCAAAGTAACGCACAATGACATCTCGCCTCATCTCACTAACTTGGTTATGTCTTTAGATCTCTATGGATCATCGGAAAGCACGCGCATAGATGGTACAGCCACCTCTGCCTTCGTCTCCTGGGATAGCAAGATCACGACCGTCAATGGCATTCTCGGTGGCGTACTCTCACTTGTACGCTCCGGTATGCAACGTGATGGTATTTATGACGAGTTCATCAAGGTTGTCAATGATGAATACAGACTGGTGTTCGACGAGTCGTTGGGGGATACGAGCCAAGACTTTTGTCTTCCGGACGTTAAGGTAGGAGATCTGGGGCTCGCAGATTTCACGACATGTTCCTAATACTATCACAACGTGACAACACTACCTTTATTCCCCGGTTACCACTTGACGAGAGGCTGTGGACCTACTTCTGAACTGTTATGTTCTGGATTGAAGAACAGGTTGGTGTGACAGAATTTGAGAAAACGAGGAACAAACGACATGATTTGATTGGTATAGGCGACGCGACGGACTGTGGACATTGACCCCAAGGTTTTTATATTAGCGGAACTGAAAAGTATTTGAACAATATACCACATTGACCGAATGCGTAAGTCGCCGCGTCTACGACAATTTCACTAATTCGGATGGGAGCGGAGTGAGGACAGGGCGTCTATTCGGGATGTCCTACTGCTCTCCGCCCCGTACCACCCAAATATCCTACTGATTATTCCAGTGTTTCGTGTGGGTATGTTTGTAGTGCTACTACTCTCAAGAGTGCGTCAGCAGGCTGGCACTACGATCAAGAGTTGGCATTGGCGGGGGTTGGTGAGGTGGCAAAGTGGGTCATTTCGTAGTTCGCCGTACAAGAGAGTGGGGGTTGTGAGGGTATGATCGAGTTGAGGCAGATATAAGTGACGGCTAAGACCCTTTCGTGCGAGATATTCTGGAATCCTACGAAATTGGTCGGTCTTCCACCTCAAGTGAAACGAATAATTTGGGATCCTCTGCAACAGCGGAGAGGAGCCTCCACATGATGCACTATATTATGCGTGCATCAGCAGAGACAATGGGGACTCATGATGAATTGGCGGCACGACAGCCCTGCCTGCGAAGAGGGTGTAAACAGGCGAATTCCCGGATTCATAGTTGGGGCATAACCATGCTGGCACCGCCCCGGTCCGACTTTGAGCTTGCCTGGGTCATACGAAGAGACATCGATGGAATATGATTTATGCTAAATCAGAGGAAAGGTCGGTTGCAGTGCTGCGGCGCAGCTCATGTACGAATCTATGGTTCATCAAGTCTGAATATCATAGATATTTCTGCTCTGTGCGATACAGAAAAAGAATTTAAACACATCTATCGGTTGGCTTTATCTTTAGTGCCAGAGGCAAGCGCCCTTAGAGTATGGGTTCCCCTTTGAATTGCTTGGTAGCTCCTCTGTGCTATATATCTGTTGATACACCATGGGTTTTGATGTTGTCACCGGGCTTGTAGGAGGAAGGGCCCGATTTTCTATAAAAGGCGAAGGCGAGTTGGAGATTAATGGTGGGTTGTTGGATAATGCAGAAGCAGTGCCCTAGTCTGGAATGGGCGGCCTGGGCGGCCTGGGTCGGAGTCTCATGTAGAGGAAGGCTGGACAATGACCAGGCCCGGTCAAGGGAAAGACGGACATTGTGGATTCCATCATGTAGCATCCTGGCGTCCTCCGGACAGGTGGCACACATCCTCAGTGTGTCAATTAAATTTCTAGCATAGAACTCATCAGGTTTGGGGATGCACCCAGGGAGGAGGTACACATTCCAAGCCTCTAGAGCGGGAGGTGGCCAAGCTGGCTGACGGCGGTGTTGAGTAGAGGCACCACCCTTATGCGAATCTTGTCATTGAAGTGCTGGTGACGGAGCACAATCTCTTCCACCGCCCAGTGGAGAATTTGGATCTGTATGGTGAAGGATTCCTGATCCAAATGAGTGGGTTTGTCAGAACATACGAGGTGTTTTCAGACAGAAAACAGGTACTTACACCACTTAGTGGTGAATCAATGCCGATGATCGAAGACGATTCCAAAAGCTCAGAGAGCTGTAACAGAGCATAATTAGCCCGAATACATCATCCTGGCAGAGCCGAATACAAACCTCTTGTCGTAAATTCCGGAAAGGTGTATGGGTTTCCAGGACAGGTTCGGCCGTCGGCGGCCTCGTAGCTTGGGTGCAGGCGTTTGAGTGACAAGCTAGCAGACGGTTGGCTGAGCTGTCAGTGCATTGCAGGAGGTGTACAACCTGCTCCTGCTGAATGTGTCAGAAACGAGGTACTTTCACGAATTCTTCCCAGACATTATCAATTTCGGTTTCGGTTTCGTGGACTTGGCCCCCGTTCTTTCCGAGATCGACAGAGTCCTGAAGCAAACGACAAAAGACATGCTCTCCAATTGCCGCCCGGTTGTTTCGTGGTATTTTAGACAGGGATGCTCTATGATCGGACAGTGAGTTTCTGATCTCATTATGGTACGGAATATGATAACTGAGCCATTGGGTGTCAGGCAACTACGCATACCCTGGAAATCCCAACTGCGCAAGTCGAACGACAGTGATAAAGGCCGAGAAAAAGTTGATATTAGCAAAGATGAACACGAGACAAACTCGGAAAAGGAGATGTGTGAGAAACAGTGATTGCTGCGTATGAGAAGTCTGAAGTCCCCCAGCATTTCTCTAGTTGAACAGTGAATTAGCAAGTTACTAGGTTGTTCTAGCTGGTGGTGACCTAGTGATGCGCCAAAAGGTATGACGTCGGATGACATGCTGGGAGCATTAGGTTTAATATATTCTTCGGGCTCAATCAATGCCCCGTTCTCCACGCTTTCACATACGTTTCCATTTCACAAGGGAAGAGAGGATACAACTCCAATCCTAATCTTCAGGAAGTCGTTTGAGCAGAAGTCATGAACAGCTGCCATTGAATGATGCGTAAAGTGATGCGAGCATGCTGGCGAAAAGTCATGATTCGATGCGTCATAGTGCATACTACAAAGAACGGAGCTGATCCATATGCATAGAGCCGGCACCACCACCAAAATCCACCAGAACCATCGGCATGCTCCGGCTTCCTCACTTGCGAACAATGTTTTTGAGTGTAGTGTTCTACACCTTGAAGCCACGGGACTTGCGACGACCACGACCTTGCTCGAACTAAGAGGACGATTAACATCGGCCTATGGTGAAGCAATGTGACCCGTACCTTGCGACCCTTGGAAGCAGTGTAAGGCTTCTTGTGCTTGTGGGGACCCATGCCAAAGTGCTTGTTGGCTTCACGAGCAGTCTTCACACCGCGCAGCAGAACGGTGTTAGAACCGGTGGGTGCCCGGAGAGCGAGCTGATCAAGGGTGATGGCCTCGCCGCCAGCCTTGAGGATGCGCTCCTTTGCCGCGCGGGTGAATCGGAGAGCAGCAATGGAGAGTCTGGGAACTTCCGTTAGGCGGATATCATCGGTGACAGTGCCGATTTGGACGATGATTTTGGAGTCACGGTCAGTGGTTTTTGAGGTCTCTGTGACAATGCGGGAGAGGGAGAGGGGAGGGCGGTTGACCTTGGAGAGGAAGAGGCGGTGGAGGATGACCTATTGAAATTCTGAGATAAGATTTAAGTTCTCTATCCTATTAAATCCGAATTGACCTTGTTGAACTTGGAGTCCGTGCGACGGGCCAGGAAGCGGTAAAGCTAGCAAATGATAGCACATTAAAATCCGACCTTCATACAACTATTTCAAGTCTCCAACACACCTTGACGAGGAGGAGGAGGTAGGGATCCTCGCTCTTGGGGGCGGTACGGTGGCCCTTCTTGACGTGGTGCCTGGCGATGTCAATACCCTATCCAGGACGTTAGCAACATTGCGCACGCGCTGTCGACGACAGTGAGCTCACCATCTTGGTTCTTGCCGGAGTTCGTGTTTGGGTATGTTATCACCAGCACCAAGGCTTGATGAACTGTGCAGTCTACAAACAAGGTTCAGGCTCCGATACAAATGATGGCAACTTCCGAAAACATTCCTTTCCCCCTAACCTTCATATATCTGCTATCGTGATAACTGTATATCTGCGATCTTGCGGTGAATCAGAATTATCCAAGTCTCAATGAGAAGATAATCGATGTCGACCCCAATCGCTTGTCTGAGGAAGCCATAGTCTGTCTACAAGGCGCTTGAAGCTTAGTGTCCGTGCGCAGGGTCATTAGCGCCCATTTGTGTGACGTTATATTGAGCCTCCGTTACAAATACACACAAACACATTTCTTTCCGTCGAACCACCATGGTGAGTTTTCACTACCGCACTAAACGACGAGAATGCCTCCTCAACTCATGATTAATGCTTGCAGTACGGGGAACCGGCGTCACAGAACACCGTGGATCCATATTCCGACGCGTACAACGCGCCCCCCTCCGCCCCCGCTGCCAATGACCGCGACTCAGCCGCCCCTCGTGGCAGGTCGCGTTCTCGGAGTCCTGATGTTCGTAGCAACGGTGACAAATCCGAATTCAGGAGCCCCAGCTTCCGCAGACGTTCACCCGCTCCGAGACGTCCCCCTCATGCTCCCGTTGTCAGTTTTAATCTTTCATGTTTTCCCTGGCCCGGGTCGTGCTTATGAAACTTAGCAGGCGCCCCCTCCTTCTAGCGTGCTCGGGGTGTTCGGTTTGAGCATTCGCACAATAGAGCGCGACTTGGATGAAGAGTTCAGTCGTTTTGGACGTGTTGAAAAGGTTACGATCGTTTACGACCAACGTGTGAGTAAAGTTCTCCACCCGAGGCTATGCTTCAAGTAACTAATGATATATACAGTCTGACCGTTCTCGTGGTTTCGGATTTATTAAAATGTCAACTGTCGACGAAGCAGCGCGTTGCATTCAGGAGCTCAACGGCATCGTATGTCAACTGTCTCAGATATCATCTTCACCAGCTAACCTTTATATATAGGAGCTGAATGGTCGCCGTATCCGAGTTGATTACTCCGTTACCGACAGGCCTCATGCACCGACTCCAGGAGAGTACATGGGCCACAGAAAATCGAGTCATCGGGACAACTTCCGCGACCGTGAATACAGGGGGGACCACCGTGATCGTGACCGCGACTACCGTGACAGGGACTACCGCAGGGATAGGGACCGTGACCGTGATCCTTATGGCAGGGACAACAACAGAGATTGGCGCGACCGCCGAAGCCCGCCTCGCCGGTACTCGCCCGAGTACCGCCGTCGTAGAAGCTACTCACGTAGCCCACCAAGGGGTAGCAGTCCGTCACGCAACAACCGTGACTTCGACAATGGAGCAGCACCGAATGGTTCCGCTGATGCTCCTCCCCGTTGGTAGAAGGTATCGTTCTGTTTATTTTACCGGTTTTGCGACTGGTTGTGTCCAGGCATCCCATGGGGCGTGACGGGCAAGACCAAGGTTCAACTTGTTCAACCAGCGTTCCGAGCCATGAACCCAGTATCCTTCAAAAATTTATGCTTCAACTACTTCAATTGTCTACTTGCAAGTTTTCTGCCGTCGTCTAGTACCTTAATGTTTGCAAGTACAAGCTTTCCCGATGTCCTCAAACCTTATAAATATTCCAAACCGGCGTTTATCAATCTTGCAAAGAAGGAGAACCAGGTCAAATCCCATGAATGCAATCAAGTAACGGTATACAATCGCCCTGAAAGTCCTGGACTATTAGGCCTCCATAATATGATGCGGCGACACCATTCGAGACCAACTCGATTAGGCCGCCTACAGTCACAAAATAAACTTGGCTCCCACCCTAGATGGCGTATCCATCGGCTGCGGTTGCTGTCGCTTGTGGGTTCCTTTGGACAGCAATCATCAACCCTGGGCATTCGTCTGGTTCTTCATTATGCAAAGGGGAGTCGTCCCTTTCTTAGTTTAGTATACTTGTTATGTGAAGCAATACGCGTGTGTACGTTGGTAGTCAGAACAATGACAAACGCTTCTCTACCCCACGGGTATCCGTAAATTCATTCTCACAGGTTATTTTGAATCGTCCGCGAGTCCTGTGGTGTGAGGTAGAAATGAGTCGCCCTTTCCAGTGAACGATCTGATAACTAATTTTACTACCCTGGTGACGGACTGACAGATTGGTAAATTGTCTGTCCAGCCTTCCGGTATGTTCACGGGGTCCCACCCCACGCCCCTCGCATTATCATTCCGCTTCGCACTCGTACGTCTCACCTGTTCCCCTTCTTGCGTGGATTCTCAATGCCTTTGGACTGGACAGCAGAAAGTCGATTGCTCGCATTGGCGTCCATAACCCCCTAACTCTAGAATGAGTCCAGCCTCGACGACGGTCAATCATTCCATTGCAGCTCGGTACCTGCATGTGTAACCTGGGAGAAGTCAGTTACTGCCAAGTATCATAACTAACCAAGAACAAGGAACCTTAGATAAACAAGGCAACTACTGGATCTTGCGCAAGGTACCAAAACATCACGCACAATGAAGATAGGCGCTATGCTTGGCCTGTAGATGCCGACTCAGCAGATCATCAACGAATTCAGCAATTCCGAATCCAAAATCCAACCTACTTGTCAATGTGTGCGCTCGACATACTTCTGTCTGGGTACCTGCAACCCCTTATTGTCAATTTAACACGGTGCTAGCTTCCCTGATGCTCCTACATGTCCAGAGTTTCTAGAGAGGAGCCTGAAAAGTAGGGGACTCAGTAGAGCCATAGAGGATATCCTCAGGACTTCATGGAGGGTGGATATGAGAATTTCCGACGTTCATGTTTGGTTGCTTTGATGTATCCGAGCTACAATCAGAGATGTACGGCTTTATCACCGGAAGAGCGGATTATAGATATCAGCAGCCGACCCCTGACAGTCGTATCCAAAGGATTATTCCAATCATATATCCTGTGTCTGATGGCATGGTTATCGTAGTGAGGACGCTCATCGCCGATGAGGGTAGTTCATTTGAATATCGAAGCGCATCGGAGGGGCATTCTCCAAGTCACCCAACTCTTGTTCCCGGGAAAAGTTCACCACCCTTGTGAGGGGCTCATGATACTACCGAGGGTCGGATAATCCTTCGTACCTACCTCAAGTTTGTTGAATGAATTTTCCTATGACTATGAGAATCATGTTGATAGAAACCTATCAATATGCATCCGAATAAGTCATCATTACAACAAGGCACCGTCAGTTTTCTAGTCATAACCACCAGTAGAGATCGACGGCGGAAGTGCATTCGGTCCGTTACCACAAGTGACGGTAATATCATCGGTCAGCGTAAGCTCAACAACAGATCCACTCTTGAAGACATCCCAGTCTAAGTAGCAGTTGGATTTGTATGGCTTCCCGTTAACGGTGACGCTCTGTTCGGGCGGGTTCATCAGCAGAGTTCTAGCAACGAATCACTTTACAAGGGCGTACCTTTACAAAGACTTGCCCTCCCGTTCCATTCTCAGGGTTCCCGACAAAGTTATTCGACTTGATCACGGTCGTTGTGTTAAACAATGGGTTGAAGAAAGATATCTGCCTGAAGAACGGAGAAGAGAGGAGGTATTGCTCAGTCGCCGGCAGTGGGTATAGACCTGCAAGGTAGAAGGCAGCATAGCTTGCCATTGCGCCTTCGTTCGAGTTAGCATGGTGGTTGTTTAAATTCTCTTATAAGCATACCCGAGTCTGTGGGGAAATGACCTATGAGCAGTTCTCGATGAAAGAAGTCATGCTATTAGACTGACCATCGTTTCCGGGGAGCCCGTTTGTAGACGTGTTGAAGAATTCCGCAATAACCTGTCTTGACCTTTGTGTGCTCAGTCCAGGTCTGTTGGCATAGTGGTACATGAACGGCATCTGCTGTGACGGCTCATCCGTGGCCTCGAAATATTCCTGTAGTGGACGCCTTGAGCGCTCAGTCGCCCAATCATATAGTCAATGTTCACCTGTTCAAAGATGAAGTCCAACCGATGGATGAAACTCTCGTTTCCTCCTTGGAGCTCTATCAGCTTGGCGGTATCTTGCGGAACATACTGAAGGGAATTGGGTGAGAGCCCGAGCGCTGAATAGTGTGTAGCTCCTACCTGAGAATACTAAACGAGGAGCCAAGGTTCAACGCTCGCTAAGTAACCAATCAGTACAGAACACTTACAATAATGGGTGATCCTGGTATCTGATTAGTTTCAATTTTGGATTGTAATCAAAAGACTCAATTACCTTCATAGAACCCATCTCGGTTTGCGGCGTTCAAGAAGCAGGTTGCTTGTGCGGGATCATGGATGCTACAATGACGAGGATCGGTAAAGTTGAAAGTGCCGTTGGCGAATCGCAGCTATGTCGCGTATAAGTTCTCTTGCAAGAGATATTGGGACGTCATTCATCACCTGCATCATGCCTTTAATTTCTGGACTTCCTGGAACACTGACATCCGGGTTCCAAACATTGAAGAAGTTTCCTGCCCTTCCCAAGTACTAGCGTGGCGTGAGTCAACAGCTTTCTTCCCCCATTGTAGTGAGGGGGTACCGACCTTCTTCTGGTCATCCGTCTTCCCGAGTGCTTTTGCCACCTGTGCAACTGCGAAGTCGTTGAAAGCGTGCTGTAATCGCAGAAGTGAGGATAGAAACTCTAGAACTTGGCATCCCACTTACTTCCACAGTTCGGGACACTTGCTTAGTGTTGGCGCCACCCGGGCTAAACATATCATCGGGGATGTAACCTGAAGAGGGACGCTCCGAAGTCGGAATTTTTATTGGTTGTTGTACGACGAAGGTCACTTACCAAGTTGTTTCCAGAGGCCGGCTTGTCGGCCTTGCAGGTTCCAGTTGGGTGGCTCATTTTCCGCGTCCGCCAACAGGGCATTATATAGATCATCAGCAGAAACGCCGAGTGCAGCGGCTTGTTCGCGGAACCTTCAAATGTGGTGAGAAACAGGGACGGTTTCAGTTTCTCCATAGTACACACTTGACAAAGAATTCGCCGACGATGGGATCACCATCTGTTAATGAACTCAGTTATATACATTATTGCATGAAGCTGTTGGAGGTACGTACTGCTACCGCCCTGAATGAAATGCATCACAGTCGCGCCTCGGCATTCAGGAAGCCAACCTGAATAGCGGTCATTTTCCATGCAAGGGGTAAATACAGTCACCTACCTTCATGTTTCTGGATATCAATCATAGCTCTGACGATCCGGGCGAAAACGGCAGGGTCGTGGAGAGACATGAGCGGATAAAGTGTACGATATGTATCCCACTGTAGAGTCGTTAATAGGCCGTGCATGAACAAGCTGAAAGACTGGCGCACGTTGCAATAGAATGAGTCGTAATAAGGCTCAGTGGAGTTCCATTTCGGGTTTTCTCCTGTATCTAAACAAGGCTCAGTTATACTCACACATAAATCTTCAGTATCTTACAGTCTGCAGGCGATATATGCGTCCGATAGAGCTTTCAGAGTATTAGAGGGCGCACTAGAACCGGTTACATAACACATACCGATGAATAGAATAGTTGAACAGTTTCTTTTGGGACTCCAGTCGTATCTATCTGGGCGCGGCCTAAGAGGTCATTCCATTGTGCACGAGCCTCCGTGTGCACTCTCTCAAAGTCGAAATCGGGGATCTCTTCCTCAGCATTAGCACAAGCCTGCTCACTAGATATCAACGAGACCCCGACGCGAGCAAGAATCGTCGTTTTTCCTCCAGGAGCTGGGGAAAAGGTAAACAATGCACCAAGTTCATCAATGAAACCTACGGGTTTAGTTACTTAGCGGTGCATATTAAATGCCATCATTAGTGAAGATTATCCACGTACCATAGTACAATTGCAGGATATTCGTCGTTCCTTGGATAGGAAAGTCAGCCAGCCACGCGCCGTATTCTGTTGGTTTTCCAAGGTCGAACCCGTCACCCTTGAAGGTGACACAGGTAAAGGCGCTGTACCGCCCTGAGAATCCCGGTCACTTGGGTTCGCCATATGGTGAATTGCCGCACGCTCACCTGGACCAAACGAACCAGCAAAGGAAGCACCTCCCATGACTTTAGCAGTGTCAGGATCAAGTGTCATTACAGGATTAGTGCTGCTTCTCTGTCCATCATTAGTGATGTCAACAGCAATTCTGGGGTGCGTAGTTCCGGCGGGGAAGGTATAACGATGCAAAGCCGTTCGGCGGGTTGCCGTCAATTCGACTCGGATTGAGTTTGACTAGAATGCAAGTTATTGTCATCTCTGCATCATTTCCATCAGGTACTTACAAGGTTAGTGGAAAAATAGCCCGGGGAAGCGAAATCGTCGGGCAAGCCTTCTTTAATCAGAAAGTGCGGTGATGGTATGTAATGCCGCTAACCCACCATTTGGTAAGAGCTTCCGGGAAATTTTCCTACTGCTGAGAGATGTGGGGCACTTGTCGAACGAAGAACATTCTGCGAAAGGCCAGAGCTTGAAATTCGACAACGGAACGGCCTATGGAACTATTAAACAAAATAGTCAGAAGTCCATTTGTATATCTACGTACGCCTCCCGTTCCACTATCATGCAACTGGGAAAAACCAGTCGCGTTCGACTTTGGATCTCCGTCGTACCCAGCATGCTACAGTCTAGTCAGTCGGGTGTAGAGATAATATTGCAGAGGGACAGGTACATTTCCAGGCGCATCTGTATCTAGCCCGGCTTTTACCATTCCATGCGGTAATGTGGCACCTAGATGCCAGGTCAAAACTGTTTCGACGATAAAACCAAGACATAGGACTATACCTGGAAATACATGGCCGCCATTTATTGTCCCGATAAACGGTACGACAAAACTAGCGGGGTCTGTAATGGGAGTGATTGTATTCTTCGGAGGTTGAGCGCTAACCACGGCGCTGAAACATTAGGGTGAGAAGGGAATGAAACTCAGAGAGTGGCTCGTACCTCGAGCTCTGGGCTATGACCGTCGGCAGTGACGCGAGAGGAGCCAGAAAAAGTATCCACTTCATGGTTCCCATTGAGGAGAAGTAACATTATGGCATTGGGTGGTGGTCCTTTTATGAAGCCACAGGGGGCCGATCAGGTGGCTACATGAACCACATTGCACAAGAGTCGAGAGCCGATCTAACTCAAGCTTCTGAGTGTAGAGAAGCGCGGGGAAGATTCTGCATATGCTAAAGAATACACTCAGATATCCCATCCGCGTATTAACTTGGGAACGTGGAATAAAAGGCGTGCCCACGTGGTCGTGTCGAAGAGAACATGGGAAAATTGAGGACACTAAAAATATCATAATTAGTTCACATTGATAGATTTAATAAACTTATATTAACCTGGCTCAAAAACAACTCCAGGTTGGGGTCGGTTCCATGCGTCGAAATAACTGAGGAGGAAAAAGGAGCTATAAACAACTTTGATGAAGGGCTTTCTAGGCTGACTCCGGCATTCTAGCGATAATACACACCTTCGTTTCAAACAGCTTCTATCACCGTTGCTGCATAAGTAATAACAAAGTGATCAGGGGACAGAAGCACCCAGTCACGCTACCATGGGCACATGAGTCGAGGGATAGGGAATGACGTGTTTGTGACATGAAACAGCGTCTGCCGTCTATCGTAGTCGCATAGTACTACGAAACCGACGAGGCTGCCAAAGGAGGTCGGTATGCCAATGATTGGGTATTATTTACAAAGAAAAGGAAACGCTCGCATCCTCAGAAATGCTCGTGGCTGCATCAACGTGAGTGGACGCCTCGATATTGTTGGAATTTCTTTGTCGAAAGTGGTTTAGAGGGTGGTTCCTGTGGGCATTTATCGATATTTATCTATGAACCTTGGCAACTTCGTGGGGGCGCAACACTGTGTTTGTGTTTACCACTGCTTGTCAGTGCCCTGTGTTTCTCACGTCTGGTCCATACAGAGCCCCATTGCAGAGCACCTGGCGAGTGACCCGCGGCGACTCGAATTGGTAGCGAATATTGCATTTTCTCAAGATACTTTGTCCTTTGGGGATTACAGGCCGCTGTGCAGTATCCAAATACAGCTAACTCTCAGAATCCTTGAGCTCTTGGCGCCCACTCGGAGTGGAAAGCTTGGCCCTGTTCCCATTTCCATATCGGACGGCGATGACTACCAGTGGTTACCTTTGTAAAAACACCTCACGCGTCCTCTAACGACTTGGACTTGTTCCTCTACCTCTGAATACTCCCCGCATCCCTTGCACATTACTGAAGATGACTTTGCTGGTCAATAAACTTCCTCTCGTTCGCCTTGCTGTTTTTAGTATGCACCAACCTCAATGCCATTCTTTCTTCCACTCAATGATGTCGCAGGCACCGTCACTTTTCTGTCTTTTATCATATTTATTATGAGTGCACATATTATCAACTGGACAAACCGGTGGTATTCGGGCTATTTCGATTTCGCTGCCCTCGCACTTGCCGTTTCTCTTCTTTCACTAATGATCTTTCCACTTGTGTACGTGTTTTCCGCGTCTGTTAAAGCTTGGTCTGACTTTCTAGGTGATAGGTTGTACATTGGTCGTGTTCGATCAGGAGCCCTATCTTCCTTCATTGGTGTTGAGCTCGTTGGAATAGGTAAGCATTATTTTTCATTACCTCATTGAATTCCATCGTTGATGGGATTTGACGAGGTTTCCTCTGGGTTCTGTGGCTGGCCTCTGCGGGTACTACTGCGAATATTAACGTGACAGGCGGCCGTTGCAATGGTGGTCGTAGTGAGACATATTTTTCCTGCCGTACTCCACATTTCTTAGTCTACCCTCCAGATGGCTGGTCGACGGTTTGCGGGGAAACCAACGCTATTGAAGCCTTTGCCTTCCTCAACTGGCTCATCTGTACGTTCATTTTTTTTGCCGATGTCATAATTCACCTCTTAATCGCCATGAAGTACTTGCCTACTTCGCCGCTCTCCTCTTCTCTTCGATCATGGCCCTGCAAGCTGGAAATCAACGGGTCTGGACCTCTTCCGTCAAGGATTTGGCTGATGGTTCAAGGACCCACGAGAAATATCCCATCGACCCGGCTGCCTTTGGTCAGTACCCTGGCGTCGCCCCCCAAGCTGGTGTTGCCCAGTTTTGAGGTATCAGCTCAACCAGGGGCTTCTCTCGCAATACACAACCCAAAAACCTATTAAATTTTTGTGATTCTGTATCGCTCTATCCTGTGGCACGTTCTTTGCATTGTAACAGCCTTGACACCCAGGCAATATACCCGACTACGCTGCTCCGAGTTTCATATTCCCTGGTAGGAGACAGTTGTCATTGGTCTATTTTTCGAAGCGAATCAAGCCCGTTTACACCCAGGAGATCAGCTGACGCAGCCAACTGAGACGAACAAGGCTTTATCCCTAGGCTTGAAAGCAAATCATTGCCAAGTGAAGTAGTTGCCAACATTTGTGGGATCTGATACGTTCATCGACTGGTGCTTATCAGACACTTAGATCAATTCCCTCACATCCGTGATCTTGACTACGGGTTACCAAAACTTTCGATCGTGGTCCCCCCTCGATTTCTGACCCCGCAACAAACAAGAGGTGCCGTTCTGCGACCGGTTCGTGTTCACCATATCAGGTTTGATATATTATAAGCGGTTGACAAGACCCTGCCATTCGTCTTACATGAAAATATTGTTTTCTGTTCGGCATGTTTTATAGATATGGATACCTATCCGAAGGGAGATACAGTAGGATACAATCTGGATCGACAAAGACTGATATGTACTTTCTTGGAGCATCATGAACACAGGTATACTAAAACAAATATATACGCCACATTATAACGTTACTTTCGCTTAGCTTTTGATTTGTCGCCTTTAGGGGCAGATTTGATGGCACCCAGCACACCCCGCAAGTCTTTATCCACCGTAATACCATCTGCCTTCTTTTCTTCCTTGTTCTTTTCAGGAGAGGAAACGGGACCCGGCTCTATTACCAACGTGCCCTTCTTGACCTTCTTCCCAAGCTTGGCATCGAAAAGTACATCAATCTCATCTTCTTGTCTCTTCCGCTTCTTCTTCGGCGGGGGTGGGGCCGTTTCTGTTGCTACTGTCGCATCAGACTGGTGTAGCGGTGCTTTTACCTGGGGTTGTGTTGACAGTGATGTTGTATTTTGGCTATCGGTCTGTTTCTTCTCTGCCTGCAGGTTCCGCCATTGTTCCGGATTTCGTTGGAGGAGATAGAGATTAAGACTACGGGAGAAGAATTTGCCGTAGAATGAGCCAGCGAGGATTTGTTGGTGAGGTACAAGTGAGCGCGCAATTTTCTCCTACAAAAAAGTCATAAGCGTGGAATGGGGTACTAATTTTAAGGGGCTGCGTACTTTGAGGTAGGTGTCGGAAAAGTCCCAACACCGATCGGCTACTCGACTCCCAAAGCGGTCATCTGCGAGTTCGTGATAGTGGCCAATGAAACTTGTAACGAATGCTCGTTTTGCCTTGGACGTTATGGAGGACGAACTCAAGAGAATGTCATAAACACGAGAGCTGACGCTATTATGAGCCAAAGAGATTTGTTCTTCTATAGGGAGGGTCTTGATGCTGTGGACATGGTCAATTATTAATTATCGCTCAAAACTCAAACATAAGACCTACCTATCGATGACTACCTGGTAATGCGGCTCTGGGAGTTGGAGTAGAGATTGGAGGAGGAGTGATCCTTGAATCTGAGGTTCAAGTGGATCTTTCGCTAGCTTGCCCTTGCCATTTGCCCGGTCTTGCTTTTGTGCACCAGTTGGTGTTGCTTTACGCGTGTTATAGTCCTTCGGCAAAATTTACTCAGTTTCTATTTCATTCGACGTACCAGGAAGGCTCACCTTGAATGAAAGAAGAGTCAGAGCGCAAGGAACTAAGTTCTTTCTTTGTTCTGGTGTTTCCAAGTCAAGGGCAGAATAAACAGCCTTTGGGGTGGTCAAATCATCGGATCAGCCAGAATTGATTGTGACTCACGGTGATAATTTCCTCAGAGAGGGTTTGCAACCTAGCCGCCCTGTCTATCGCAGCTCGCAAAACGCCTGTTCTAGAAGCAGCTTGAGTCCCAGTCAGCATACAGCTGGTAGTAGTTGAGGTGCCTTTACCAATAGCCTTTGCCCAGGAGTCGTTCAACTCTTGACAAGCGCCTAACAACTGTCTCTCATTGGTTCTTTCAAGGGCCTTAGCTACTACGAAATTCGCTACAGGATGAACCGCCAACCGCGGTAGTTTCCCTTTGAAATAGAGGTCCCATAGGACATCGAAGGCGTTGTCAGGACATCTGGAAACGATTGCCTCAAGGAGATGAGAGGATGTGGTATCCCGTAGAAGGGTGTTCAGATAGTCAGAGGCCTCCGGTGGCGCCTTCCCGTCACCTAGGTGGCAAGTCCATGAGCTACAGTGGTGGAAGATAATAGCTTTAGGCACTCACTGCAAGCAGTTATTACACCAACAGTTACTCGGTCCATAAGCGAGCCTGGTTCATTTGAAAGTCCCTGGTCCGCTTCAACTTCCAACATCATCTACGGAGTGGTCGATCAAACATTGGTGCACCTCCCCACACAGCAATGAATTTGGCACACCTGCAAACCCGGACTTGCAACCTTATTCGCAGCCATCGCCCTGACCTCATTCTCGTCAAGCGCGGACCGGAGGACTTCTGTGAGCTTCCTGGCCACCTCGTGAAACTCCGGAGACCATGCTAGCGATGGGTTTGACACCTCTTTTCCTTTTCCCTTCTCGAAGACAGACTTCATTGGGCCCTGCTTCGCTTTCCATGCCGCGCTCTTTTTTGATCGGAGGAGAGAAGAGTTAGCCTGATCCTCTTTGACAAGATTGGGGCAGAGCAGGACGAGCAGACTTCTGATGACGTGCGAGCCAAAGGGATCCATAATTAGACTGGGAAGCGTGGGCAGTACTTCCTGTAGGACCTTTAGAACTGAACCGAATTGCTAAGAGAACCCGCAGAGCTTACATTGCAGATATCAAGAATTAGGCTTGTCATAGTACGGAGTTCGCCTTCATCCTGCGACTCGGGTATTCGAGGGTAAATTCCCTTCATCTAGTCAAACATCAGAAATCATGGGCTGAGAATCAATAGGAACCCGAGCACCTCTCTTTGGACGGTATCCCTTGCCAGCGTGAATAATGTTTGGCACACGTGCGACCCGAACCGGTGTTTGACCAAAACTTCATACCTGTGCTCTCGGTGAGATGGTATCAGCCGGAGAGGGTCTGATGTACCACTCACGAACCAGCCATGCTGTCCATAAATACACGGCGAACAAAATCATCCATAGAGTATGCCATCCGTTCGATAATTATCGAACAATCCGGATCGGTGGCCAGCTGCTTTTCCTTTCCCTGCATCTCGGTCAAAGCTGCAAGGAAGAACAAACGACGTTCTGATAGGAATATTCATAGATGGTCAGTATGATTACAAACAACAGCGAAAGGGATAAACACACCTTCGTTCGGGTCAACATCTACATTCCCATCCTCGCCCTCAACCCCCGCTTGGTTTTTCTGCCAGTCCCTAATCTGGACATCTACGGTTCTGAAATATGCCTTGACTTCTGCATCCGCAAACCCGAACGGAGCCTCCGGATTCAGAGTATCATCATTACTTCGACTGGCAGCAGGTACGATCCAAGATGGCTCTGGGCGACTTATTTGATCCTGATGTTCACAGTTGTTCGCTTCTGTTCCGTCGTCATCGTAGGCTCCACCTTGTTCTTGCGAGTAATCATCAACTTCTTTCTTATGACGACGACCTCGTTTACGGAGGCCGCGAGGCATCTTGTAATGTAGAAAGAGAGAGAGAACTTCAAGCAGCCCGCTCGAAATCAAAAATTGCCGTTCTTGGCCCATCCGGGCCGGCGCCCCGGCTGATTGACAGCAAGAATTGAACTTGGAGTTAACCAATCACCACCATCCCTGCACCAGTGGTCCTCGATGTTCGGCGAATCCTGACGTGGACAAATGAATTGGGTAACATGACAGTGTATCATGTAAGGTCGCTGTCTGGGGTAAATCGACAACCTGTCGCATTATTCGAGCTTAGTATTAATACTTGAGTCGTCGCCACAATATTACATGACACAGCACCACGACATGCGACAGGGGGTAGTCCTCCTGTCTTTTTATAGTCCTTGACGAAGATGCTCTTAGTAAGAAATTGGGTAAGTAACAATTGTGGGGTGCAGTCATGTACATGGTAATTTCGTTCAGTTCGTAAACTGTTCGAGTTGTAAATTGTAAAGAAATGGAGTCTAGATAAGGAAGGAGAAACGTTCAAAATGTTCAACGAATGTTCAATGTAGAGAGCGAAAATCTATATCCGTGCTTCTGCCAGTGTAAGATCCTTTCTCTGAAGTCCTTGGATAGCAACTTCGCCGTCATCAATTCGAATGCCCTCAACCGCGCGGCAGCACGGCCCTCAATGAGAGCCAACAGCATGGCCTGGTTCAAATGCTCCCCGCAGCACTGTAGCTTTAGATTGCCTAGCACCGGGAAGTGGTCGGCAGTCGATATTCTTTGCCGAACTCGTTGCATGGCGGGCAGCGGCACTGGAGGAGAGAGATAGAGGAGAAGATCCTCTGTGATTGGATCAGGGTGATGATCTGCTAATGTGAACTTCAGATCCAAGGTTCTCAGACTGGACAGCCTATCTAGGCAACTGATTATCTCGTGGTCCCGTAGTGGTACATAGGCAAGTCCGAGGTCCTCGAGGGAACTGGCCGAAGATTGGATGAAGTCGGTGAATCGTGAATGGAATGCCGACCAACAGGGCTCCAGGCCGTCGTGGGTTCGGCTGACCAGCCACTCCAGGGAAAATGCTCGTAGATCCACCACCGAGAGGCACTCAAGGAAGTTGAGTAGGCTCTCCTCCGGCGAGGCTGCAGAGTCATTGGCTTGTATAATCAACTTGAGTGACTTTAGCGATGGCAGTGCAGGTTTCTCTGTGGTGCGAGGGAGTGTGAATACGCAATTGGCGTTAAGCGTACACCATGTCAGATTCCGGGCTGCGGATAAGATTTCGAAACATTCATCCAAAGAATGAATCCTGTTCTGATAGAATTGAAGGTCGAGCCCAGTAAGCTGTGACCACGGGATTTTGAGTGAACCGATGTCAAAAGTCGAGCTCCATGATCTATGGAGGTGAATGGATATGGATTCTAGTGCTGGGAGGCCACCTTCGAAAAGCGTTACTGGAAGATAGGCTAAACCACCACTCGGACCATGGAACTGAACGTTTTGCCAGCGTGATGCGTGGGGGAGCAGGAGGGTGAGAAGTTCTGCTGATCGCAAGTCAGGAGCGTTTCCGGTGTAATCGTGGACAATGCGGAAGGAGATTGGATGCTGCCGAGAACGACGTAGCCATGTTTGTAGCTTTCTCTTTATGCCATCATATACCAGCTGTGATGAACCAACCCCTTGTAGCACGACCTCGAAGCATGACCAGAGGCGTGGTGTCGCCGCGATCAGATGATACCATGTCCTGCACACGAGAGCCAACGTCAAGGGGGGAACTTGAGAGTCGATTCGAGGGAAATCGGTTGGGCAATGGCTAAAGATTTCTACCCAGACCTCAAGAGGGAGTTGAGAAAATGATGAATCCCACTGGCTGCCTGAGCGAAGTGGTAGACTCAGAGTAGGATAAACGGGGGCCTACAAGTAGGGGTAAGTACGATAAACCGGATGCATCTCTCAACTGACCAAGGGTGAGGGGATGGGTGGGTTCAAAGCCTGAGAGCTCCGTTTAGAGTGTGGCGACAACATCGACCTGATGTGCTGTTTGACGACCACAGACACAGGCAATGGCATTGTCGAATCGTTGTAAGTGATGTACTAGACGTCCGGGTATTGGGAGAGAGTGCGAACACACAAATGGAAGATTTGGGGAATGTAAGTATCAGCCTGAAGGTCCCCCATCGCCTTTTGAAGGCTACAGAGGAGCCCTGGGGATGATAGTGGGAGACGAAGTAAGAAAAAGCAAAAACAGGGTCCCGTATTGAACCATCCCTATCATGTGAAGGTTCGGTTCACGAGAGGTTGGTTCTAGCGACCTTCTAAAGATACTGTACACGAAATCAGACAGTGTATAACAACGGCAACCTGGGAGTCAATAATACTAACTATAAAACCCATATCCCATATCCCCATGGAGATAATCCCACCCGAAGCGTCCAGACAATATCCAAAGTGGATATTTCGGGGTCGCTTTGGCTGCGTGCGTTCTTGGAGGCGCAGTTGCGAAGTGCGGACAAATCGGGTGGGTTCCGTTCCAGTGACATTATTGATTATTGGGCTACAAGAGTCAAATTGATCCTGCTGCAGAGAGGGGACTTCCTCAGATCTGTCCCACTTCCATTGTCTTTACGACGATATTACAGTCTAGGAAGTCTGGACTCACACGACAAAAGGTGTAATAAAAATAAACATATGATATACTACAAGGTTGTTGAAGATCTGATCCCTCGTTACTGAGGCCTGAGGTAGCATGCATGATATTGCCGAAAAATCTGCGACGAAACACAATTGAGCCATTTGTGCAAGCCAACCTTTAGGTCCCAGGTACAACTTTAGCTAACGTAGTATAGGTAAAATAACCCGGACGCAATACACCTAGCAAGGAAGCAGAACGTAAGAACGACATTCAATTTTCAATATTCAATGAATCTTGGTGACGGTTCACAGGGCGCCCAGGGTCGGCGGTCGGGTTGAGGTAACACGTCGTAATGATACCATTGATGTCGGAACATGCCTGAAATACGTTGAACGCGTTCAACTGTCGAAGTCAACCCACAACCTACCAGCGTCTGACGCTCAGGCTGTGTTTTGACATGTCTCGATATAGGATCGCCAACGCGTAGGAGGCCATCTTGTATCGTTCTTACGTCCGGGTCTTGCTTCAGATCGGCGGTGAAACACTCCAGATGTTAATTCATTGTACTTACAGCCGCGAACAGCAGGGGATTACATCTAGGATCTCGTTGAAGCTGCTGTGTTTAATGCCATACAGACTTTTGGTATCAGAAGAATTTCGTGAAGTCATAAGCGTTAGGGTCGGCCACACCGGCCTTGTTCTTGAGCGAACTCGGTGCGTTGGCAACCTTTCCAGGAGGCCTTTTTTGTTTTTTCGATGGGGCGGGCCCTGAAACATTTTGCCTTGTAGTGGTGGTTGATTTTTTGAGGATCGATTTTGGCCCTGGCTGCCCCTGAGGACGCTCGGTAGATGTTTGAGCTGGTTTGCTTTGGTTATGCGAGGTGAATGCGACCTTTTTCGTTAGTTGCATGGAGGCGGAAGACGTTGCCCGTTTCCGTTTTTGTTTCGAAGGTGGAGGACTGGGTTCCGTGTCTTCGTCTTCCTCCTGTTCATCAAGTTCACTGCCCTCATCATCTTGACCCGTCCCGTCGTCTTCGTCGCTCCCACTCTCCTCCTCATCCCCGTCCCCATCCGCATTCATCTCCCCATCAGCTATATCACTATCGTCACTTTTTTCCTCCTCTATCCACGGCTTTTCCAGCGCCACCTCCCGCTTTTCCATACTAGATGCCAACAACTTTACCAACCCCCCGTCTTTGCGGATCTCCTTCCGCATTCGCACAGAGCTGAGAACTTTCTCATCGACCTCATTAAGGGGTGAAGTATCAGGTTGTTTGCTCTCGTGAATGACAGGCGGTGTCGTATAGCGTGCAAACCTAGCCGTACTCCAATCCCGTAATATTATTTTCGATGCCCCTGTTAAGTCAGGTTCCCCACGCTAGATAGCGCCACATACGTTAGTGTAGTTGTGTGTGGGTAATCAATCAACGCACTTTCTTTACGAGGTGATTAGATCGTGCGACACCTGACAAAAATGCAGTACTATCTCCCTTCGTAAAAGCTGGGATATTGTACATCAACATGAGGTCCTCGGTGTTGACGCGGGATATGATGTGAATGACTGCATCAAACACAGTGCTAAATTAGTCTTTTCTTTTGAAGCTAACATTACACGCCAAGAACGCACCAGCAGATGATGGATCTTTTAGACGATCAATCCTACCCTTGCTGCGAAGTAAGATATCGCGGACCCGGAGATCTTCGATGGAGTCCGCCCCGGCTTCGGTGGCTTCGTTTAACCATGTTAAGCCAGGAGTATCAACGAATCGAATCAGTTTTCCATCCGCTTCTATCGATACCTCTTGAGGAAGTACGGTTGTTGTAGCGCCCCGGGATGACGTTGGGAGAGAATACACAGGTAAGGAGGCTTTGTGAAGAAGGCTGTTCAAGAATGAACTTTTCCCGGCCTTTCGGGCATCAACAACATCAGTGTAGGGCAAAGGGGGTCATTAGCCAACGGTAAATTCACAGGCAAAATGTGTGAATAGTATGTTGGCTCTGAAGTAAAGACTCACGTTGGTAAGGCCAACAACAGCGACATTTAGGGGGCTTCCATCCTTCTCCTTAGCCCAACTCGACAATTGTGCAAGGATAGCCTCAGAACCCAATGCATCATCTTTCGGAAATGAAACCTTCGCCTTTCCCTTTCCTTGAACGGGGGCAGTAGACTCCAGTGCTGCGGGTAAAAACGCCGTAGCTGTTCTGAACAAATAGGTGGGGTGTTCTCTCCTCAGAAAGGCCAACCATGCAGACAATGATTCCCGTGGGCATGTATCTGAGAATATCAATGAGTCCCACACCAGAACTCCAGGTTTAACCCTCTTTTGTGACTCACCAATCTTGTTCAGCACCAACAATACCTTCTTTTCTTCCATAGCCTTCTCCAAGTACGAGCTGCGGAAAGGTAGCGGATCTCGGGCATCCAAAACCTCCAAGAGAACGTCCGAACCATCTAACACAGCCTTGAGAGTGGGTAGATCATGGTTCACGAGAATTGGAGCCTCTTCTTCTTCACGAACTAGTACCACAGACTTCTTTTCCTTTGTGGTGAGTTTGGGGTTGATCAATTTTGCTGACAAGCTCGCGATGGCCTCGCTGCCGACATCCAAACTTTTCGAACCCGGTGACTCCTGCCCTTCGTCCGCAGTGTTTTGATCTTCAGTGCGGTCTTCCTTGGGCTGTTGGCGTGCAAGTCTCTTCTCCTCCTTGCGTTTTTCTTTTTCCTCGGCAGCCTGCAGAAAGTTCGAAGAAGATACTCAGGAGTCGCGAGCCAGACGAAGAATAGATGAAACGCACTGCTCTCCGCTGTTCAGCTACCTCGGCCAAGATCTGGTCCTTGTAAGGGAAGTCGTTCGGAATACCAGGATCCTTTTTGTTTTCTATAAAGAGTGTCGATCAGTAATGAAAGATTGGAGCTATGGGACTGCGACTCACTTGACTTCCATTGTGTGTTTTTCTTGGCTGCCTTTGTCTTTTTCTTACGACTCTCCCTCGCTTTGTGTTGAACTTTCCGACGGTCATTTGTTGTCTTTCGATTGGTTGTCTCTGGCAATGATTTATTAGCACTACATATAGCTCCTGAACCAAGGGATCTTACTTTTTCTTATCCGTGGCATGGTAAAGATATAGCGATGACGGCACTCAACAAAAAATGAGTTACTTACTGGATTGGGCAGCCGGACTCGTGGGAGGACGACGGACCAATCGCTGATCTGCCGTGCCGTTGCCGGGGTGATAAAATTAGCTACCTAACATTGTCCGCCCGAAAAGACGACTCGATTCTGCCTGACAGCGTCCCAGAGCCCGCAAACGGTTCAGAATCACTGGTCCCAGACACAGGCACACGTGGATGAAACTCGACAACGCCATGAGGGTTGAACGTTGAGCGTTGAGCGCTGATCGCCAGGGCTTGCAAATAAAGACGAAATCAATGATCGGAGGTGCACGCCTTAAACATCTTTTGCGTATCACGGTTTATCATGCACCGTGGACCATTAGTCGACATGTATAAGGACATAGACGTTCAGGGTATTGCATACTGCGATAACATTACATCCTACAAGAACCGAAAAAAACAAACAAAAGAGACGGCACAAAAGGTTACAAATGCTGTTTGTGACATTGACATTGAGGTCCGTTATAACAGATGAGAAGAATGATGTCAATTAAGAGACGGGCGAAACAATGAACAATGCAGCATGAGAGCGACAAGCGACATGTGTGCGGGGGGGAGGTATGGATGGCCGAGGGAGGATCAGAAGAGGTCTTCAAGCGTCATTTGCTTGACAATATCCTATAGTCGTGATAAATTTGACAGCATTGTAGGGTAGTTCCAGAAGGTACGTACAGTGTTGGATACCGTCTGAGCAAATTCTTCAAAGCTGAGTTTCCCATCACCATCTTGGTCGGCTTCCATGATGGTCTTGTCAACGATCTGCTGTAGTTGCTGGTCCTGCGTACGATTCAGAACCCCATCGCTGTTAAACGGTACCAAACACACCTTGAGATTGTTCCCAACCATCATCTTGAGAACCAAGAAGAGTTCTCCATTGGAGATATACCCATCCCTATCCACGTCATACACCTTGAAGGCAACTACACAACAGCTTTGTCAAGCACGGTCCAACGAAGAGCGGCAAGTACGACGCACATTTAAGCTTCTCTTCTCGGCCGCCGCGGCTACTAAACGCGCTTAAACCTCCAACGAATTCCTGGAAGTCAACGGTTCCTCCACCACTATAGGGTAGACACGAATATGAGCATGTGCTTTTACTAATGCAGCAGGAAAACCGTACTCTTCGTCGAAGATAGCAATCATTCGCGAAGCGAGAGGGTTCGTAGCGATTTGAGGAATCTGGAGGAACTCTTCACGATCAATCGAGCCTGAGCCATCACTATAGGATGTACGGGTCCATCATCGATAGCCTAAGAACGGAGCAAAGACGGAGGCATACCTGTCGAGCTTCATGAACCGTTTTTTGAGCCGCTCCAACTCAGGTTGAGTGACTATAAAATGGGTTCATTGTTGGGCTTGACTCGTATTGCGGGCGGCGAAACTAGCGAAGCTTACAGTTGGAGCGCTTCTCCATATCCTCCATGAACTGCGACGCTAATGCCTGTTATTAGCATAATGATAGACGAGAGGTCTTAAGGTGGAACGCACGAGACTGTCCCATTGTTTCTCGAAGTTATATCCTAGAATGACTGTTTAAACATTTGAGTGTTAGGGGTCAGATTTGTTGACTACTCACGTCGTGAAGTCGTAACAAGAAAAAAGGTAGAGCGTAATGAAAGACAGTGCTGTTTGTGTGACCGCTCGGCGCGTGTTTTATCAGATCCTCACGTGCCCACCCACTAGCACTCTCCACATTCATCATCTTCAATACAGCTAACTCAATGCGACTCTTCCTTCTTTGCCCCATATCCACTTGGTATGCCAGGGCTCGATATGCATAATCGGGACAGCACCTTCGTACCCTTGAGGATTCCAGCCGAATATTCCCGCTTCCAGAGCATCTATGACGACCAGGAAGCGCTCAAATCCTTAGGTGCCTGGCAAAATAATATTCATGTCGCATTGGGCGCCTTAAGGGACCTAGTGGCACAGAAGAGAGCCACAAGCCAAATAATCGACGATACTACACTGGCAAACATTGCCTTCCATATTTTACCATTCTCTATCGAGTCCGGAAACGACCTTGTCCCTTGGGCTACTGAGTCAACCCAATATATCGTTTCCGGTACGTCTTCTCGCATACTGCTTGTGCCGCTTGCAATGACTTTATTCCTGATTAGACATCCTTTCTATCCCACAAATTAGTCAACCGAGTCTTGTCTTACTCCGCCAGGTCCTACTCAAGAACCTGAAGCCTATATTCTCCTCAAATCCTCACCCGTACCTCAACACTACAACTGGTCGGAAGCTTGCACGCCCCGCAGGAGGCCCTGGTGCCACACAAGATTACTATGACGAACAAACTTGGAAAACCTATCCAGGAATATGGAGTGTTCTCGCATGGGTGGTTAAGAACATACCTGTAAGTGATGCCATAGCACTCCAGCGTTGATGAAAGATTTACTGATCCTCAGAATAATTAACGCCATCAAATAAAATCTAGCCCGACTCATATGAAGACCTTTGGCCGCTCATCGTACCGCCGACCATGACTCTTCTGGACGATTATCAGGCTCAATACAAGCTTGAAGGTGTTCGGATTGTCTCTCTGATGCTGCGTAACATCCCCAAAGACATTCTCAGGCGCACGAGCGTCGATGAACTCATATTCACGGTATGTCCCCTGTGCCCTGTCTTTTGTCTCAGTCTGATCAATCCTCAGTCCCTCAAAACTGCCCTTTCGCATCTCTCGGACCCGGAAACTCCGACGCTTCTCCGTCTCACTATTTCAACCTGGTTAGCACTCACACTCAAAGTCGACGAACCCAAATCCTTCGAATTCTTTGACCACCTATGTACTCTCGTTGTCAACGGCATCATTGAGGGTATATGGATATACTCTGAAGAAAACATTGTCGCAATGAAGGCTACTCTAGACGCACTACCCGATGTCTTGCAAGCGCTCGACACGGCGACTGTCAGTTTTCTGAAGGTTCGTCGACACGTCTGACCCTGGTTTGAAGCTCATATGTAGTTTATAGTCACTCATCCCTCAACTGGCGCATATCTTGGCCATACGAAGTACACCACAACTTCAGAAAAAACCTTTAAATGATGTCCTCGAGCTCCAGAAAAGCGCAGGCAAACTTCTGCTGGTTATTATCGATGTTGGTGCATGTCGCATGGAAGGCTGGAAGTTCACGATACTAGACTGCGTTGCACGGTGTTGGGTTGGCCTTGTTGATTCCGGCTCCGGCCTGGGTGAGATTTTCGTGGCCCACTCCCTTCTACTTTATTGACATACTTCTTAGATTTGGAGTTGCAAGGTATCCTCAGGCAGATCATGTCCAAACTCGTCACAGCCTGCCCTGACATTTCCCAAGTGCGTAATTCCTCCTTCTGCCCCCCGCCCCCGCTCATAGACCTTGTGCTTCGTCCGTCCTAGAATGCCTACAAAGCCCTCCTGATGGAAGACCATTCTATGTTTGGGGGTCTTGTCGGCGTACCGCCATCCCCATCCAGTTAATTTCCAAAAAAAAAGACTCGTGGGCCGCGAATAATTTCATTCAGTTGACTTTACTGCGTCACACCCATGTATACAATATGAGCGTATGTTTTATAACATACTAGTACCTCCCCTGAATAAAGCCGAACATAGTCCACAATGTTAATTGCCGAATACTCTTTCATGAATCTTGTATATGATATCGCAAAGGACAGCGTTTCCCTTGGTAACGACCGCATCCAGATCAAAGCGACTCTCTGATCCCAACCTTCACATGATAGTCATCTGAACATAAGAATATTGGGGTCAGTTCGATATGTTTGATTCTGGATGCCAGATGACACCCAGCGGTCCCAGTTGACGTGAGCACTGATCCCCCTGGGATCCATCATCCTTCAATCATGAGAATGGATTTTACCAGTACCAGGCGCTGTATGTGCTGGAAAGGCCTCAAATCATAGACTACTCACCGTCCACCCATCACTCTTCACCTTCACCCTGTCCCAAACGCATCGAAGGCTAACAACAATACTAACCGACCTCCCCGTTGAAAATTTTGATATCATCGTGGATAATCTTGACAACACCTCCCTCCGAACACTTGCAAGAGTCAGTCACGTCCTTGGCTAAACCATGTTGTGGGGGATGGTGGCTACAACAACACTTGACTGCACAACCTCCCACTTCGAATTGACAATTAGTGTAGGCGCGTCAGCAACTCTCATCCCCGCTATCGCTGCTTCTCTCTGGACTCCCGAAATACTGCTATTACGTACTGGGTACAGCGCGACAAGAGCCACTCCTCCGAGGATAAATGTGGTCTCTCTGCCATCTTGTCTCGACTCACACGTTGCTCCCCAAAGAGCCACCCCAATCCCCCAATTATACAAAACAACGGCACGTCAACGATTTTAGGATTCGAATAAACCTAACTGGCCGAAGATCCTTAGTCGAATATTAATTGTAGCCATCACGATTGGTTGTGGTCAAATTGAAGTCAGCAGTGGCAATTTACCAAATGGTGTTCATACTCGACTGGCGTGGGCTAAACATGTTTTCGCGATTGTAAGACAACATGAATTCAAGGTTCATACAATTCACTTACAAACTCCCTCCATTAACCGTATTGGGTGTGAGGACTCTGGTCTTTGGGAGCCCTCTTTTCTTCACCAGCCGCTTCGTGCCCCAGACCATCAAAGACCCCCAACATGCTTCTCACATCCTCCAATCCCGAGCAATGTGCCTTCCCGAGAGTCGTTACCATGCTTCATGCTTTCGGTGCAGATGAAGTAATGTGGACGATCTTCAGTTCCCTTTTTGGTGGCACGTAGTAACCCCTCGGTCCCTACCACAAGTTAGGTCCTCGGGGCTCTTGTTCGAGAAATAACAATATAAGAATCAAGTAACCAATGCCAATGGACCTTCCACTGTGAAGAAATACTTTACGCACACCGTTGTACGGTAGTATGAGGCTCATAGCCCACCCGCTCCCCCTGAGAGGACGGCGTCCTATTATACTCACTAAAACTCCACTCTTTGCCCAATTGTCTGGTCTGGCCCCAGATCTGCTCAACTAAGTCCCCTTCTAATGACTTCCCCTTGAATTTATTGTGTCTTGTCATGAGGCAGTCTTGTCGCAGCCTTAGGTTAATAACGGCTATCCATCTCTTCTCAATCTCTAACCACTGTGTCGTTTGGGCGGATCGCTGCCTCTCCTAATCCGCCACTCATTGCGGAACTTCCATATGAGGTATAGCGATTCAGAGAGGATTATCCTCACTAAGCGCGTCGCTTCATGCCTCACTTTTCCGTCCCCGTCACGAATGACAATAAGGTTGCAGCCCAGCAGGAGCCCTACGTTGAGGGCCGGAAGGTCCACTCCCTTCATTCGCAGGGGCCCGTATGTTGGGCTGGTTCTCGGTTTGTCGGGTGGCACTGGAATAATCTGAGGCGTCTTTTCAGAATTCCTTTCCCATACTCTAAATATTCCATCTATCACCCTGGATTGTCATCCCCTCACCAAAAGCCGAACCCGTGGCACGATGCTGAGGAAACGGGATACCATCACGCCCAAGCTGGAATCCCTCGAAGTGCAACCAGTATTCCTCTAGCTCATACGCCACACCATGTACACCGGGAGGCGGGGTCTGTTCCTTCCCGTAGCCGGGGCAAAGAAGCGGCGCCCATGCCAACGAACATTCGTATTCTAACGAAGGGGATGACATCGTCTGCCGCCGATGCACTCGATGATATTCTGTGTCTCAACGCCCTTTTCCTTCCTGACGATGAGTGTCCGCGCCTAAGATTGTTCGAGCTCAATGGCGATACGGTCTCTAATTGCGTTTGGTTGCCGCGTGCCGTGATAGGGATTGTCGGTGCACGAGGCAGGATGTCGTATGGATTTATAGAACGAACCAACATCCCACTATCACATTGTTTCACTTGGCACAAATTCTCCTCCGTAGGTGTCGGTTGAACCTAGGTACATATAGCTCAATAATAAACCGCCTTCGCTGACCGTGCTGGTGTGAAGAGCCCTGCTCTCGAAACCCTACTCTCGACCACGGATCACTCCATATTCCAGACCATTCAAGACCTACATTTGTCGCATGCATTCGCAATTTCTCCTGCAGAAAGCGAATACGAGATTTCTTTATTATATCTATACACCCTCCCCACCTCGCGTAGTGAAGTCTTAGATTGTCGAACAGCACCCAAATGCCAGGCGCAGCATCCTTTTCGCAACCTGCTCATCATCTGGATGTCACCCCTTTTCTCCATGCCGGGTAGGACACCCCAGCATAAGCCTAGGCTCTGGCCGCCAGAAATAGTATTATGGTGTTATGATCTCACCCATTGTGAGTTGTTTGGCGGGGTTCCCGAAGTTGGAACACTTGGACATTTTTTGGGAAATCGTCCTTCCCTCATCTGGAAATGAGCCAGAGGCACTGCCAAGACATTGCGGATGGGGTTCTATATCCGAAATCATTCTAGTTCGACCACGATGTAGCATCTCTACTCCGACGGGAGTTATGGAGGCACTTGCTGCGAGACAAAAATAGGTTCTACCCTTTTTTCACGGATTGACTTTCCCCCATACGACTATGTCTGGCCGCACTCTTTCAAACAACTATCTCCCTCGTGGAAACTGGGAAATCAACAGTACATTATACCAAGGACCGGTGTATCTGTTCCAGAAGCTGAAGCGATCGACCTCGGTCGAGGTCCGAGGGGCACCAGGGTTTAAGGGATTGCAAATCTAGCTCAAAAAAGTTGAATCACTGCCTGATTTTCATTTCCTGCTCTAAACGGTTTTGGTGCCACTTGGCTTTCTGTGCTTTGAAGCATCCCTACTACCTAGACATGTTTCTATCACCTGGTGGGCAGGTGTAGACGTGTTTGTGATATGATCGCATTATACATCCCAATTGTGTGGTGACTATCAGCACCTGTCTTTGGTCTTTGGCAGATATCTAGGATGATTGTCGGAGATTTGAGATTTGAGAGGCTGATGGTTTGATGGTTTGAGTTCCTCGTGCCATAAGTGAGCCTAATTATATTTGATCGGCGCTCGACGCTCGTCCTGAAGTTGTCCCGCCAATGTTCGTCTCTCGGGGCTTCCTCCTCCAGTCCAGATGGCCCAAGAACCTGAGGTGGCGGCACGGGATGGCCTCCCAACCGAACTCCTTGATATGATTATGGACAACGCTTGGTACTCCCTCCTCGCACTTGGAAAGGCCTGTCGTATCCTTGGTCGGGTTGCGCTACGAAGAGCGGCACCACTAGTAGCGCTGAGGCACGTGGTATTTTACTCAGAATTTATCGCCGGGTTAGGCACTCCATGGTAGCTATTGGCTCTGCTGCCTGGACCCCAAAGTTTACCTCTATCACATACATGATGAAGCGAGATGAGGAAGGTCGCTTCCTCAATGACATGCGCGGCCTCTCTATCCTCCTCTCCAGGTTCAAACCCGGGTCTGTGAAACCTCTGGGGGTCAGAATCATGTTTGGTGATACGACCTAACAAAGTTTCTGCAGTTGCAAGAAGCAGATAAAAATGACCAGTACGGAACTCTTCGTCTGTTGTTGGTCAGGACCGTCTCAGCTGGTTGTACTCGGGTTGAGACCACCCGGGGCTGCTTAGTTTTGGCTGGGCTTCTTTCTGGCCTGTAACAGAGCGCAAGATTCACATGGACTCAACCCAATTACGGCCGGACACCGGAGGATCAGGAGCGTCCTGCCCAGTTGAGCTAGAATGTCTTGGAGCACAGGTGGTGCCCGTCCCGCGGGCCATATCACTCTTAGTCAATAATCGAAAACGGACGTCTTTGATTCGCCCTTTTAGACAAGAGAAATAGCGGCCGTCTAGGCTCAAATCCGTGTGCATCCTACACGGGCCTAGTACAGCGTCGCACATCACTTGTCAATGTCGTTCTGAGCCTCAACACCTCTCTCCTCGTGACGACTCTATGACGCCCCCCTGGTGCCCGTTCCTCGCCCTCCGAACCCGACAGAGTATCTTGTGTATTGGGAAGCGGCCCGATGCTCGTGCTGGGCCGAGGTTCACCGACTCGACCCCGGAAATTGACCCCAGGGCGGGTCACTCTTGAGCGTCATTAACTCACTTGAGCGTCGTAAATTAAGGACTAGTTAGCCGTTTTTCCGAAAATTGATGGATTTAGAGATCATCGGACGGCCTTTTATTTGTCAAGCGACAAGCAAGACGTTCTACGGGGAGATAGTGGATAAGTGTGTCCGCGACTAAAAAGATCCAGACCTAATGGCACTAATGCATTTAGCTCGAGATGAGGAGAGATGGCGTACTTCATGTGTTGGTCCACAATTGTCCCGACGGAATCTCTCCTTGTCCGCTATTCCTTGCCGAAGTACCGTCTCGCCTCGATTCGGTTCGCGTTGCGGCAGCACCATGTGATAGCGATATTCCTTCACCCCACGGGGCGCATGGCGAAGTGAATTAGGCAAGTAGGCTTTAAATACTTTTGTATTTGCTCAATGACCAATGCGATTGAATTCAAGGCTTGACATCAATATTCAGCAATGGTTCAAATAACCGACTCTTTCGAATTCACAGGATCTGAGGTTCCCAATATATTAGAATTCCAAAAGCGGATGATGATAACCCAAGGTCAATACAACCGGTCGTCAAGGAAAGCGTCCACAAGCTTCTATCAAATTTACTCGAGGCCCGAGGGCGAACTTGACTGTTCTGAAACGGTGCCTTCAACAACATAATCTTCGACAACAACACCCCCTCTTAACGCCCAGGCCTGCCTGAATTCGAAGCCAAACCAATTCCAAATCCCACCCTTGACTTCTCCGCTAGTGTTAGCGAAGCTGACGTCCATTTGCGCAACGGGTGAAGCGGCAGGGTCGGTATGAAGCTGACGGTGTGCGAATTCAGATTCGAAACGAGGGTGAGAATAAGAGGCAAATCGGTGTGTAATCAAATGGGTCGTGATCGTGACGAAAAAGAGGAACGTGAGGATGAGGATGGTCCTGATGGAACGTGATTGTGCGAGCCAAGACTTGGTCGTGATGTTGTTGACGGACGAAGTGATGCGTTCGCGGACAGTCTCCTTAGGCTGAGGTGCGAGGAAAGCAATTGAAAAGTCGTGTGTGTGGACCGGGGACGAAGGGGTTACGATGATGGCGGGTAAGAGTGATTTTTCCGTGATGGAGGGAAGAGAAAGGTCTTGTGATCGATGCGTTGTCAGCCCGGAGTTGGAAGCGGCACGATAAGGCAGTGTACATACCAAGAGGTGCAGGAATAAGAGTATAGTCAAGTCGTTGAGGGAGGCGGTGAAGACGGGGACCTGTGGCGGTAATAAAATTAGGAAGATTTTCATGGAGCGCTAGATGCAGCCAGGAACAACGCGAGAAGCTTGCCGGGGGTTCTTGGCACGTTGTTCCTGGCCACGCGAAAGGCAACTCACCTTGACGAGCCATCGGTTTTGCAGTGAGTTACAAGATAAACAGAGGATGGTAATTTGCGTCCAGAGAGACGAGGGCGGAAGCAAAGCTGTGAATAAGATGTGCCTTGGGAAATAAAGTTGCCGGGATACCAAGAGGCTTGTGCACGAGGTGACAGGGTGCGAAAAACGAGTGCAGGTGGTAAAGAGTGTGGGGCAGCGAGCAAGGCAGGCTGTATGACGGCTCTGAAAGACGAAGGCAGCTACAGCTACGGGAAGTGTGACAAAGAGGAGAATAAGAGGGAAGTTGATGAAAGTGCAAGAATAAACAAAGACCGAAAAGGAACTTAGCAACATCGTGTTATTATATAATCCCGCTTCCACGTGATTCATCAGGAACCCTAATTGCCAAAAATACCCAAAATCTTTACAAGATAATGGATCAGTCTCCGTCACTCTACGAGTCCTCTGTACCCCAAGTTTCTGTCGCGCTGCGCCACGACGATGCATATGTGTTATCCCTGGCGAACCTTCCGACCGCATACGCCGCTTCGGCCTCCTCTCCGTCCAACAAGATTGACTTAATTGACAAGAGGTCTCTCCGCCGGATACAAACTCTCCCTGGGCACGATGTCGCGACTACATCCATCCGCGCCGTTGACTGTGTCACCGGGATGCCTGGACGAACGCTTTTGTCTACCGGAAAGGATGGCTCGGTGAAAGTATGGGACGATAGATCCGGTTCACACTCAATCAAACGTATGTTACTCCTGGATAAAAAATGTCCGATCCGATGACCGAGGTTTCATAGTGACGAACATGGGAAACACTTCCCTAGGCATTCTCAGCTGCGACGTTTCTCCCGACGGTAACCTCGTTGCCGCAGGCACAGAATTCCTAAGCCAAGATGCCTTCATCCTCTATTGGTACACCTATCCACTCATCCTCCTAACATCCACCCCCCAACTGAATCCAAGGCTCTATCTAACATAATTTAGGGACCCACGTCAACCGGCTGCTCCTCTGCGCACGCACTCCTCTACGCATTCTGATGACATTACGACAATGTCATTCTACCCATCCGCTTCTTCCCCTCCACTCATCCTTTCTGGCTCCTCTGATGGCTTACTGAGCATATCTGATGCTAATGAAGACGACGAAGATGAAGCTGTTGTACATGTCGGTTCTTGGGGTCCCAGTATCTCCCAAGCTGGTTGGTATCTTCCCAGTCCAACTAGCACGTCACTTGGGGTCTGGGCTGCTAGCGACATGGAGACCTTCAGCCTCTGGTCAAACGAGGTTCGTTGTCACTTTCGCTCATTCAAGTATTATATTTACCCCGGTCGAAGCTCGACCAACGGCTATCTTTGGACATCCGTTCGCCTTCCGTTCACAGCCAGTCCCGAACTTGGGTGACAGACTACCTCATCTCCTGTTTCCCTTCAAATAACTGGGGATTGAGAGTATACACAGGCTCTAACGAGTGCGTTCAATTCTCGCTTCCTCGCATCGTATCACCCCTGACCTCTTACAGGGGGGATGTCGCTCTTATAACTCCACCCGACCTGTCAAGCCCTGATCCTAGTATGAATGGGGCAGGGAAATGGACCCTCCATTCACTCTGGACGAAAAACCACGTCGGTGTCGTCCGCTCAATACTACCAGATGACGACGTGAGTTGTTATTTGGTTACAACTGCATCCATCTCTTAACCTTAACAACTAGAACGGGGTTATCATCACTGGTGGAGAAGACGGAAATATACATCTCTGGAACAACGAAAATCCTTTCCCGTCCACACCGTACCCGGCGATCACTGCCGACGAATCCATGGATGTGGATGTGGACATGGATACCAACTCCCATGCACATGGCTCCCCATCGCAGACTCGCCGGAAACGAGATCGTGATGGCGACGATGAATACGTAAGAGTTCCGGTGCATTTCCAATCCAACTGTACATCTAAAACTACATCAGGCCGGGAAAAAAGTGCGATACAGATGAGAAAAGTTGTGATGGTGCAAAGAGTCCCTATACCCGCCTACCAGAGGTCCAAAATGAATATACAATTATTTCTCCAGCCAGACACCCAACTCCCTCGCTTTCCTACCAGATACCTGTACCTGCATTTCCTTATCCACAATTCTATCAAGCTCCGCTTTGAAATCCCGAGTCCACGTCATATCCTTCTTCTCAACAATCGGGAACCCAAACGTAAATCCCTCAAACGGATCCTTCCCGTCCCGCGCACCCCACCGTGACCTTACCATATTCAAAATATCTGCCATCTGTTGGTAATCGTACTCCGAACGCATCATGACAAGACCAATGGAGCGTAGGGTCGGGAGGAGGGAAGCTTCTTCCTTAACTGTGAGCAGCTCGACAGTCTCGAGGTCTATCGGATCCTCGAGATGGAGCATGATTGTCCGTAAGGACGTCAAACGTACGAGAATCTCTTCGAGGTCCCGAATATTATCCCTGTCTTTACTAGAGTCCAGACGAAGCTCGGTGATAGAAGTCGGCAAACGGAGAAGAAACTCTCTGCGAAGATCGGGTGTCCCATCCCTCGTTAGCCAAATCAGCTTTTTCAACGAGTTCGTGAATGATAGACATTTCACGAGCGCCTTCTCCCAGTGCACGGAGAGATGCGAGCTTCTGTACTCGAACACCTCGAGGTTCTGGAGCACGAGCTCTTCGTTGGGGAGGGTAACTTCGATATCGGGGGACGTCATGAGATCTTCAAGCTTCAGGGTTACGATGTTTTGGCACTGAAGAACGATATCCAGCGCAGTTTCTGAATTGATGTCGGACAGACTGAGTTCTGTGAGCTGCGCCCATGGGAACTCGACGGTCGAGGTAATATCTCGGAGAATGAGTCTCCGAAGGTTCGGGACGTTATAGAAAGCGATAGGCGGATTCTTCTTGAGGAAGAATAGGGCGAGCGAGATCAGCGGGTTGTCGCAGCAGTTGTCCGAGAACTCGAGCGATTCGAGGTTCGGGAATCCTTGCCCAGTGTTGCTGGCTTTCTCGAGCGAGGAGAACCAGGAGACGGGCAACTCCTCGAACGTGAGCGTCTTGAGTCTATCAGCGTGCCTGATGAAGAGGCGGTCGAAGACATCCTGGAAGGGAACCCCTCGTGCGTTTTTCGAGTTTTCTTCTGGCGCTCTGCGAATGGTGATATTGAATAACAACCCGCCCATGTTCTTGTAATACAAATCTAGAAGCCTCAATCTGTACGAAGACTTCCAGAAGCGTCCTCCAATATTCAGCTCCGTCCATAACTGTGGGACAGACCACGCGACGTGACGCCAATGAGAGCATATAGCCCCGAGTCTGGTCGGCACCGTAAACTTTTTGGTATCGGGATAGCATACATGTTGGAATATCTCGCCAAGAGCTTCGGGCGGGAGTTTACAGATTGCGGATCTGCGGAAGTTGCGATTGCGCAGGAGTGTGGCGCGATATGAAAACAGCTGTTTGATGAGGGTTTTCACCTCGTCGACTTGGGAATTGATGAACGATGTGTCGGTGTCTATGGGTGAGTGGAAATCATCAGAGATAGGGGCTTCTTGAAGGGTATTGTTGAGTGCAGCGATGTCCGCAGCGACGGCTCTGAAGGAATCGTGAAGGGTCGTTGTTGAGTGGATCGTGGCGGTAGAAAGCATGATTAAATGTTCAACGTTCAACGCTGAGCTTTGTTTCCAATGTCTAACGATGTGAGTGGCTGAGCGAAATTGTCCCTATATGCGCAGTATTCTGATTTTGACTGGGCGTTGGATAGGGGAGGGGTGAAGCTTTAATGAGAGGCGTAGGGTATGTTTAAAAGTAGACCCGCGGCAACGTGCAGGAAGCACGGTTGCACCTCTTCTGTCATATATACCATCGCGGTGCACACGCTCCCTGACTCGTGTTTTATGTGCTGTACAATTAACCTTCTGGTTCCAGTGTATCACGAGCAATTGTCCTATTGATAGATGCAGGCGATGATTTCGATGCTTTGATGGTCCTCATTGTTCCATTTCTGGCATCTAGTCGTATTGCAGAGAAAAGAAGACGCACGGGACCCACAACTATATGTTATTATACACTTTGGGTGGGCTGTGTAACGGGCTCTATTGTGATCGTCTCCCCTCGCAGGCCGCGGGGCGGTACACATGGTGTTGGTATGAGCACCAATGTTGATTACCGAGGGGTGATACCAAATAGGGGTATCTCAGGCTTAAAGGATACCTCCGAGTTGAACAATACACCCAGAGGGCAGAGGGTGATACCGTCAAATGCATCTGATTCTGAGATTAACTAAGACCTACTGCCAAACAATTCGCCAGACCCATTATCTAAGACAATACGCACAATAAAGGTGGGCCCTTATTCTATGATCCATACTCGGGCATCGAGGGGGACGACGGTGATCGACATGGATAAGAGGTTGCATGCCATCATTGAGGATTTCTGCGAATTATTCCCGAGAAGGGGGTCAACGTGATGGTTCTATTCATTTAGGCGCTAAGTAGGCGCTAAGTAGTCAGCTAAGTTAAGTACCTTGTTGTAGTCACTGACGCCCTTGAGCACTTTCTTTCTTTTTCTTTTCCCAAGTTCGAGGTCGAAAACCTCAACGTTCAAATATCTTAAATTAAAAGCCGAGATTTACGGTACATCCGACGAACCGATCATCTATTAACTAGAGTCGATCTTATCAGTGCAATGGCTGTTCGACCTTCTGAGCTGCGGCAATTATCCCACTGACCAAGTCACTGGCACCGCTATTCATTCTCAATGCCCCAAGAACAGGAATGTCATTCCACGACCCTTCAGTCGAAACTCCCGCCATGGTCTTGGATGGGCTCGACAATCTCTTTCTCTTACAAGAACCAGCCACTCCCTCGGCCAAGGCGCGCTGTGGAGGTTGGTCCCAGCAATTGCAGGAACAAGACAAACATGATCGACCGAATGTTCTTGATCGACTGAATGTAGTGGTTAGGATTGAATCGAGTTCAACAGTGCTCAACCGCCCGCTCGTGATTCCAAATCTTATTTCTTCCCGCAAATTACAGACTGGATGGAAATGTTCCTGACATTGGAACACTTTTGTTCAATCTGCGGTGAATATCTTGTGTAAATATTGTTGAAGGGTGTCTCTCAATTTAAATGGTTCAAGTTCAACAGCAGTATGATGCCACAGCCCGCTCCTGTCGTGCACTCCAATCCATAGCACAAAGCTAAATGTTCACTTGCAAATAGCAAGCTTTGTAGAACATGATGTATCAAATTCGATAGTGTGAGGTGGCCTATCGGATGCAATGAGGCTCGGGGCTGTTGTGCACGAGACATCAGCGCTCGGAGAGATCATTGGCCGTGATGCTCAGATCTAATGGTTGTATGCCAATTTAGCTGGACTTTGGGGGCGGGAAAGCCATGATATGCATCAGGGTGACTGCATCGAGTTGTCGGCCACGAGTGCACGTGTCCTGTACCTCACGAAACATTCGCAAGCTCGTCGGGACTCGACTGCGTTCAGGTTCGACTGAGTTTTCTCATCATGCAACTTGAGTCCCTTCCTAGCACTAATCCAATCCCTAACCTCTGCGGACGATAATTATAGGCCAGTTCTGCATCGTACCCTCAGTTATTTTGCCTTGGGAACCATTTATGTGCCTTTGATGAACAGACATCAACGAACGTTCAGACACCCAACTCGAAGGCAGCATTTGCAATGCATCCGACGAACCTCCAATAGCCGGCACGGGTCTCATCAATGCAATGACATTCCGATTCTCTAGGCTGTCAGACACACTGACGACTATTCATATCCCTGCATCTATTACACACGGACCAAGACACCTACATCTTCAATCTACCCCAAATGACCCAAGGGACAAGAGCGACTATTCACGACCTCCCCATCGAAGTCCTCGACATAATCCTAGATGGGCTCGACAACCGCTCTCTCCTAGCACTTGCAAGAGTCAGTCGCTCCCTTGGCCAAGCCATGTTGTGGAGCGTGGTACCAGCAACGACGATTCACCACGTAAACTCTCACTCCGAATTCATCATTGGTCCAGACGCTCCAGCAGCGTTCCTCCCCGTTGTTGCTGTTTCTCTCTGGACCCCCAAAATCACTGCCATCACGTACTCAGTAGAGCGCGACGATGAAGGTCACTTCCTCGATGATATGCGAGGCCTCTCTGCCATCTTGCCTCGGCTTACACGTGGGTTGCTGAAGAGCTTAAATGTTAGGATTGCCTTTGACTACGCAGGACCGGCTCGGAGATTTGAGCAATGGCGAGATACAGACAAAAGTGACTGGCCGGAGGTCCTTAGTCGACTGTTGGATATAGCCACCTCGGTTGGTTGCAGTCGAATAGAATTTAGCAACGGTCAAATACGACCTCTTGATCTCGAACCGTACCCCTTCGAATTTCCCGACAGGCCGGACGCATTTTCTCGATTCCGTGACGACATAAAATCTATGTTCAGGGAGTTCAATCACAAACCTCTTTCACCAACCACACCGGGTGTGAGAGCTCTTATATTTGAAACACCTATTTTCTTCACAGACCACTTCCTGTCTCGCACTGTGAAAGTCCTCCAACAAACTTCTCCCACCATCCAATCCCTCACGATTTCCTTTCCCGGGAGCCGCCAGTGGATCAGGTCCGGCTGGTTGATGTGGTCGAACTTGTGTCTATCCGTGCGCTTTCCACACCTCTCGTCGCTGGTCCTTAAATCATCCGAGGCTACCAGTACCGTCGACATCACCTGCGACGCTCTTTTGGATCTCCTCTCCCACCTCCCAAATCTTACATCTCTTACCTTCGACTTTGTTCTCCGATTCCCCCTGATTCCCCTCCGGAAACGATATCCCATTTTACCCAAACTGGAATCCCTCGAGGCACAATCGCGATTCCTCCCGTGGCTCATACCCTTCACCCGACGTGCCTGGAAGCGGGGCCCATTTCTTCCTATAGCCGGTGGAATGAAGTGGCGGCCATCGCCGATGAGCATTCGCATTCTGCCAGCAAGGAGGGAGATGACTACTATGGATGATCCCGATGTTGGTATTCTGTGTCTCAACGCCCTCTTCCCCCTTGACCGTGGCTCTTGGAGCCCCCCTGCGCCCGACATCAGTGTCACACTCGAAATGAACTTTGCTGAGCGGCCCTGGGTGCAGTGGATAATCCCCAGGGCGCTTAAACATAGGTCCACTGCGAGTTCCCGGATACAAGGCCGCCCAGGACCGCTTGAAAAATCCAGAATCGTACGCTTGATGTTGGCGGTAGTGGATGGGAGTGCAGGTCCTCAGTCCCCCTTACCAGACGATAATTTTTCACAAATCATAGAGTGGATGGGAATGTTCCCGAAATTGGAACACTTGGAGATTCTGGGACAGCCTTTTATTCAATCCGCGGTGAATGGGGCGCTCTGTGCAGCTATTCTTAAAGGATGTCCCCAACTAAAGTCGTTCAAGTTCAACGGCAACACAATAGAATCTGGTTACAGTCGTGTAACCTCACCTATGATACACTCTGACCCATAGTACCGGAAGATAAATATTCATGCTCAGATGTTTTCGTAATTAATACCGTGTATCGGGATTAATATTGAGTTTATGTGACTTGTTGGACTCATACAATATTCATGACTGCCATGACATTGCGCGCTGCATAAGACACATCAACACTCAGTGGTACTGGCGGTAGTAACGTAACGGGCCTGATGACGATGACTTAGCGTGGTATAGAAAGTCCTATGATAAACACCGGGGGTTCTCGTGCAAATGGACGTATATCGATGTTAGTGAACTTGTTCCCACTTGCTTCCACGGGACGCCATTGGTGCTAGCCGGCTTCCTATTTTCCATTCCACGTCCCGTCTCTCTGGTATATGTCAGAGCTCCATTACATCCTTGACACACGCACCAATCCAAGATTCCCACCCCTGTCATGAGGTAAAATGTTATAAGTTCTAGAAAAATGGATAAGAGATGGATAACGGAAGGCGAACTAGTAATGGATAGGCGAGGTGCCAACTCGAATGGCGCTCGTATGACGGTAGCACAGCATCCGGAGCTACCGGCCACCACCATCAAGTTTTCCAGATCAGTCGCCCAGCAACACATGTTAGCACAACGTTCAGTTCGTACGTGCCTACTCCTTGGCTTTTCCGATCCCAGATGCTACAAAGCGCAAGAACAACACTGACTGACCTCCCATTCGACATCCTCGACGTCATTGCGGAAATCCTTGACGAATCATCCCTTTGCACACTCGCACAAGCCAGCCCCATCCTTGGTCAGGTAGTGCTGCAGAGGGTTGGACGGTTCGGCATTCTCGAACGCGTATCTTCTCACTCCGAACTTGTGATCGGTCCAGGTGCACCAGTGGCCCTCGTCCCCGCTCTCATTGGTGCTTTTTGGATTCCCAGCATAACAGCACTCGTATATTCGGTAGAGCGAAACAACGAGGGCCATGTTCTCGATGACCTGCGAGGCATTTCTGTTTTTTTGTCCCGAATTCCTTATGGATCTCTACAAAGGCTGAGAGTCCAGATTGTATTCAACTACAACCGTTCGCAAACATGCGACTTCCAGCGCTGGGGGATACCAGAGCCCCGTTGGTCCGGGATTCTCGAACGGCTGTTTAGTGCGGCGATCTCAATTGGTTGTAGTCAGATCGAGATAGACGGCTCTAATCTAGGGGGTTGGTTATTCGGAAGGCACTACTCACCTGTGTTCCGCGACGCGGTCCCTCGCTTGTTGCCATATATGAAGAGATTATTCATTCAATTCCACTACAAACCGCCTCTGCCAACAGCAGTGGGCACTAGAAGTGTCACCTTCAACAATTCCCCTTTCTTCAGGGGACTTTTCCTCAACCAAACCATCAAACATCTTAACCGCTGTGCTCGTACCATCCAGCACCTCGCAATCTCACCCACTAATGATAGTGATCTTGACTATGGTTGCCGACATAGAACATGGCTGAGATTTAGTGCGCTCACCTACCTTCCATACCTTAAATCACTGTCTCTCTGGGCGCCAGACAGCTCGCAAATGCTTCCCCAAGAGGATCTATTTCAATTCCTTGCCCGTCATCCGAATATCACTTTTCTGAACATCGATTTCGCTGATTCGCAGTACGGAGATACTCGCCAACCCGTGGAGCCTACCAAGAAGGAATATCCTATCTTGCCGAAGCTCGAAATCCTTACAGCGCGACCAGAGTATATCCCATGGCTCATATCACTTATAACACGCAAGAAAAAATCAGCGTCGCCGCTTTCTCTGTTTGGAAGGAAGACACACCGGCATCCCCTCAAATCCATTCAGATCCTAACCCAAAAAATGATAATTTCGAGCGCAGGCCCTGGAGTCCGCTCGCTCATCGAGGCTGCCATCCTTAGCCTGAACAACCTCTTACCACCTTCCGATCATTCCGGTTCCGAATCCACGAATATCCATCCGACGGGCCACTATCCCCTCTTCATTCTCCAGATGAACTTCGGCCACCCTTTTTGGACTCATTGGTTAAAAGAAAAGGCAGCTGATGTGGCAGAAGTGGACCCCGAGGATTCGGGTGGTGTATCTAGGATCACCAATCTCACGCTAGAAATTGACGACAGTGAACGTCCGTGTATTTGGAGTCCTACTGTCCACGTTATTTCAAACTGGTTGGCGACGACGTTCCCATATCTACAGAATTTGGAGATTGTGGGACAGCCCTTTACGGATGCGGAGACAAACGAGCAGCTTTACGGTGCCATTGTTGAAAGGTGTCGTCGCTTGAGGAGAGTTAGGTTTGACGGCCGTCTACCACTTTGGCTCGATGGGGAGGGGGAAGTGCAGGAACGACACCAGATTTGATGAATGTGACTTATCGAAGCCTCGACGTTCAACGGCGGGTGTGCTAGGGTGCTCAAGCCCCGTACCTCGCCCACCTATTTCAAATCCGTTGAGGCTCGACCACGTTCAAATTCGACCCGGTCTTCCCATCATCCTAAATCACTCCCAGACACTAATCCAAATTCCCCCAAACGATAATCAACTCTGCACATTACACACACCCAGGCTTATGCCGTAATCCCAAGTTCCTCTTCTCACTCTCACGCTCGCGGGCCGCACGAGAACCCTTCTTATCTTCACATACCTTCACATCAAACCGTCGATAAGTACCCAGCCGCGAAGATCATAGCTTCCCATTCACAGCCAATAATTAATTACCGTACGCCTATTCCCAGGGTTTTGGCTCAAGGGAACGTAACAGTTGATGCCAAAGTAATCAGGATGCACAGACTGATACTTACCACTGTATGTAGCACCTCTCTGTTGACACGGCCCCATGGCAGTAATGTAATACATACTAGTACAGTACACATGAGCACTCCCAAGTAGGACAACAACCCTCGGTCCGACCCCCCGACGAACCGCGGCAAAATCGAGCTTCCAGCTCCAGCTCCAGCACATAAGCTAAGCTAAGCGCCAACGCGAGAGCACCCCCAAGAAGCGCTCACCAAAACGTACATTTCTTTTACCGAATACCGAAATACCGAGGCTCAGCGGTTCCGGGGCTCTGAAACGAGCAACCAACCTCCCAAACTCTTCAAGATCCGAGGAGCACTTGTAGTTCTCCTTTCAGTCCAATAATTGAACTAAACTCACCATCTCCTCGCTCCTCGCCTGATACTATAGACACATAAACACACACACTACATCACTGGCACACCAACCCCTGACAAGCACCAACGTCATCATCCCCGACTCGCGTGGGCAAATGACATACATATCCCTGAACTCATGGGAGCACGATTATCTCATAACTGTGCTATACTTGTAACTATATACACCCCCACACGCACAGATCCTTGCAACGAGTATTAGTCCAGGAATCAGCATGACAGATCACCTCGATCTGAACCAACACCCTGCGAACATAATACAATTCCGTCCCTGGAACTAGAGATTTTTATTACAAGTTACCGGGTGTAGTCAGTCGATCAAAACCGCGCTTCGAAATCTTCCGAAATGCAACTTGTATGATATCACAGTTATTATCAATGGGGTGTATCAAGACGTCATCTCGTTACCCCCAAGGAAGCAAAGGGAAAACAGAAGATCGAACTCGTACACGGAAGCCCAACAATTGCACAAGGGATGACGACATCCGAGTTCATGCATGCCCATGTTGTATCACATTTCCACAATTGTAATAACCTTATGCGCCCAAGACAAAAAATTCACAGGAGGAAGTACCCTAAACCTACTCTACTATTTCTACAGAACATGGAAATCAAACATATGATCCAAAGGAAAGAAAAGAGAGTCGAGTGCGTATATGTATATGTATGTATGTGTATGCGGGGGTGGGGTACCAAGAAGCGCCGTATCTAAACCAGAACTACTTTATGCGCATCAATATATCTGCCAAGCTAGGAGAAAAAGGAAAGGTGGATGGAAGATGCAAAAAGGAAACCCAGGAGGAGCGCCAATACGACCAGGATTGTCGAAAACAAAACCAGAACCCAAAACGGCATTCTTATGATAGGCAGATCCACCCCAACCCCATTCAGCACAAACCTCCCATCCCCATCGGCCATCAATAGAATCCAGTGCAAAGGCTATTCACCAACACCACCCACAGTACTCCAGCTGATGATCACAAGCTGTTGCACAACCCTTCCGAAACACCCAGAAAGCCAAAACCGTAACACCAAGCAAATGAAACCTTCATTTATCGGAGGCACAAGACCACAAGACCCTAGTTGCACAAGGTCAAACCGAATACCCGGGAAAGTATAACTCTGTGGGCGAAGCTGGATGGTCATGAGAACGCCGGTATTATTACAGATAAGGAATCGTTGGGAGCGGATATAAAATGGTAGTTGCTGCCGTGGGAGCTCCGATAATGACTGCGATAATGGATCATTAGCAATCGTCAGCGGTGGAGTCGAGGGTCCGGGGAAGAAGGGGGAAACGGGGATGCGGGGTAGCCGGGCGACAAGCGTCACGCGGAGATAAATAACGGTACATTCACAAGACCCGACGCGCGGTGGGGAAAACGAAAGTGGATGAATTGGGAGGTTGCCGCCGGCGATGGTGTCGTTGTAAGAGAAGAGAAGCCGAGAGTGGTGGTGTGTGGGAGAAATGAGACGGAGGAACGGAGACCAAGGATAGACGTCAAATGGGTGGCATGGGCCAAAGCGTATCGACGCATGTAATGTATCAATCAGTCACCAGACTGATGATAGCCTGATAGATGGATAGATGAGTGGCGGATGGATTGTATTCGGATTTGGGTGGACAAGACCGAGGGGGAAAGAAAATCCTCTTCCCTCCCCTTTCGGCCGAGACTAGATCTCGCTGCCCCGCTAACGGCATATTCTGAATGAAACCGAAGCGAGGGAAATGGAGTAAAGGGGTAGGTAGATGACCAAGCGGACGCAAAGACGTGTCATTCTAAGAAGTGGAACACAGGGGTGGCTGGCTGTGTTGCTGCGAGATTTTGACAAGCTGCGAAGCGCAGGAGAAACGACAACGGGGGGGTGACCTAGAGTGACAGGTACGGAACCACGCGCAGAGAAAGTCGAGAGTCAAAAGGACGGATGACAGACATATACACACGGAATACAACAAATGCATGTGTTTTTGAAATTCACGTATGGAGGTGTGCAGGGGGTTTCTGTTTCTGATGCGATGAAGATGGACTGATGAAAAGATGTGGGTGTGGAGTCGTACTGAATCAGTACGCCGCGGATGCAAAGATAGAATGGGTGTCTATGGTGAGTGGGTGGTGATTCTCGCGATGTTGCGGGGGTTGCCGAACAAAAAATGGCGAGTTCTGCGCCAGCCGTCCATTTTGCGCAAAGAACGACGCCGATTGTTGTTGCTGCTGTTGTTGTTGCATGGCAGCGAGATAGAACGGGTCCGTTGATGTAAACACAGATTGCGGTGCTGATGATTCGGCAGACACGGGGAAGTATGAAGAGAGGTGATTCGGTGCTGGGGACATGGATTGTTGGGGGGCTGAAGAATACTGGAACTGAGGGTTTGAGGGAGTTGCGACTGGGGATGAAGGCATGAGGAGTTCTTCAACCATGCGCTCGTCGTCGTCCATGTCATCGCTGGCACGTGTGGCCATGTGGGAGAAGGAGTAATTGGATGATGGTGTACGCGCGATTGGGGTTGTGCATCGCTCTGGATGGCCTCGGGGCAGTTGTCTTGCACTTGGGCCTGAAGAGGACTGTGCAAAGAGCGACTGGGCAAGCTGTGCCTGTTGAAAGAAGGATATGAGATTAGTGGACAGAAGAGAGGAGGAGGAATAACTGACGTGGAGGGTGGCAAGATCGATTGCCTCCTGGCCAATGTGGGAGGAGGAGAGGGAAGAAACTAGATCGTCGACAGAGAGACTCATGGGGGCAGTGGCGGAGGCCAGAGTGGGAGGTTAGTCTTAATATATATCTGCAATTAATATTTCAATAAACACGACTTCGGCACCACTGACTTCCATATATGGAAACAGCACCCAGACTCCGGTCCGGCTTCTCCTCCCCCCGTAGCAAGATCCACTTGAAGATCTCAGATCTCCCGGCATCCACCACAGCCTTCTTTCAGTCTTCTTCCAGTACACGCCCTGCCGTACAACACAAACTACTGCTGCTGCTGAGCTGCACCAGGCTCATAAGTCTTGACGTCTTTAGCTACACTACTTCTCATTCCGGCTTCTTGTCTCCGCTACATTCTTCAACGTCCTCTCCGATTTCTTCCTGTGCACCACATGCCCCTCTCCCTCTGTCTCTAACTATACCCGATCGACCCTCCTCTGTCTGCTCCAGCTGTCTATTTGTTCTCTTTTCATCACCCACCTTCACATAATCACGGCTACTCTCTATTGTACCGAATCTATTACATCACCCATTGACAAGTTGACGACTAACCACCCACACCCACTCAACGAGCCCCCACCACATTCTCAAACCCGGCTCAAAGTGACTGGCAAAATCATTCACGAGCAGGATGCAAGTTAATCCTTTCCCGCAACCACGAGTATTATCATGTAATATTTCATCGTTGTCCACACGCCCCCTGTCTTTCCCTCATTCTCGGCATCCAAAGTACGTACTAACAACCCCATCTACCCAAGCTACGTACGGGACACGGTTCTACCAAGGCACCAAAATGTTGATGCCTGCATCCTGTGTATGGGCGCTTATCAAGTGAATGCTATGACCTCACACGTTACAGCCTCATTCTCCTCAGCTACCACACCCGCACCATCTGCACTCAAGTAGAGAACCCGAGTACTGCTGCACCCAAGTATGTGGGGCTCGCACCCTATTTGCTCCAAAACCTGCACTGCGCAGTATCTAATTCGACAGCATTCAATCCACTCGTCCGACTGTCCGACTCTATCGCGCCCAGACCTGCCCAGACCTCCCCCCGGCGGCTGCAGTATTCTCGGAGGACACGTTGTCGCGGTCGGTGCGGGTGATAAGTCGTTCATTTGAAAGACAAATCCGAAACAGGTCGAGAATTCGCCGTCCGCTTAGGCGCTTAGGCGATAATCAAAGAGTATATCATCATAGCCACCGCGATGAGATACTGATTTCCAACAACTATATCACACTACAACGACTGCACTACTTTGCACTACTTTGCACTGGTGGATAGCGATAGTCCCGGCTGTATTCCGAACACATTCAACGTGCATCAGGAAGCACCAATGCACATCAAGCAAGACCACCCAGGACGGAAGTACCCCATTACAAATTCATCTACATTCAGCTCTAAGACAATCACTTATCTACAAACACACAATCCCGCGCTATCATAATTACCTCAAACACGCCTTTACACACATAAAAATCATGGCACGACCACACGTACACTTTCCCACACAACCCCACGACAACAACCCAAACCCAAATTTCACCGTAATGCGCATTTCAACCATATGCGTAATTGATCCACCCCACAATCTCATACCGAATAGACGAACGTTCGCCCCTCGCCCACCTTGAACAATATCAAATTGACCAGTCGTCTATTACGCCCTTGGTTCCGGATCACTTCATCTTCACACCTCCATCTCCCTGCAGGCTAGCAAAAGTCAACCGATCGGGGACCGGGACGGACCCGGATCGTTATGATATATATGATATATATCCCCGAGTTTTGGGCCCCGAAAGCGCTCATTCCCCATGGGTTACACAGCATACATATGGATGTGAACGACAATATTCAATGAACAGCTTGTGCTCAAAGCGAAATGGCTGCTCTATGAAACTCTCTCTCTTGGCATCGAATTGCGATTGCGACGCAAAGGGAATACGTTCGGAGGTTCGGATGATTTGACACGGACACGATATGTGTTGATTTCCCGAACATTTGCCTCCGCCCTTATGGTCTTGGCAGGTTCGTAGGGGCGCGGTGGTTATCAATCTGCGAGCTTGGTCCTCTGTTTCAAAAAATCTTGGAGTGGTGTTATGATACGTATAGATGGCGAATGTGGTGACCTAGAACGCGCCTAGATGCGCGCACCACTACGTGAATTCTAGGTTCCGAAGAATCATTCATATTCCTCCGGACTATGAGATCGACATTACGCCATCACACGACCAATAAATCAAATGCACCATTCTCCCTGTCGAAGCCACTGTCAAAAATACCTTCTAATTGGTTCTAGACTCTACATTGAATATAGTCTCTCGGTAAATGATTAACATATTCTCGGACTTCTGACCCTCAGAAGTTCTTCTTGACATCGACTCTACGATGCTCTGGTATCCATGCGGCGAGCCCACCGAGCACTGGGCCTTGCGCACAATGAAGTTGGGCTTTGCTATGCTGCTCCTCTCGCATCCGTATTAGTTGGAGCCGGAAGGCGCTCGCTGCATTCTGTCGAGCACACGAAATACCTCACGATATCATGACTTCAACGTCCTCTGCTCTAGACTGCTCAATTGAAGACTTCAACCTTGACACCGAACTTCCCATTCTAGATGCATCCTGTCGTTGTCTTTGCCTCCACTAAGCTTCCCCACCGAACGTCAAACTTCGCATTCTTATATTCTAGAGCCCAGCTATGTTCACTCTGTCCAACTCCCAAACGCATTGAAAAAATTTACGACTCGAGAGCTCCATAATCACATGTATCGGTGCATCTAAATTAGTCGCAAAGAAGAGTCTCTCGCATCAGTCAGTACTTAAGCGTAAGTGCACGGAACGCAATTCCGAGCATCTAACCGAGCTCCTTGCGAGCCGCAACACTTTCAATATTACTTAGGTACAGCATAACAAATCACTATTCATTCGCTTGTCTGAAGTCAAACCCCCCGCAACTTCGAACCCTCTACATAAGTGCCCGCAATGCAGATGTCGCGCGTGTGGCTTTGGTTCCACCGAGGATGTCGCTCTGCCTATGTACTGCTTGTCGTAGTCGGGTGTAAATGTTGAGCGACTATTTTTGGTCCTTACCGTCAATATGTAGTTCGCTTGGAAAATGACGGGAAATTACTCGTGTTGAGTGTGTGTATGTATGTACTATTAGTAATGGGCTCCGGTAAGAATTCAGGTCCCCATGGCTCTGGATTCGAGTATAAATGTGGATGATCTAGCCGGGCGGCTACGCTTAAATATCTGATTACCAAAGTATTTTTATAATCCGAATTATTTCGACTCTTGGTATGTATAGACTATGCTGCTCATTATACTAATAGCATTAATGCTGATATTAACTTGCATTGTCCCACTTCAATACCTTCTATTCTCGTTCCACCTCTTACAGAAACACATGTTCCGTGCCGTGGAACCTTCAACCCCCGAGTCGCGGAGTAACTTACTTACGGCCACCATCATCGCAGGAATACCGCTACTCGCGATCATACATCCCAATGCCGAGCCCAATCAAGTAATCACTATCCCACAAGTGAGGCCCAACTCAGTCCAGGAACATGGCTATCCATCATCCCAAACTCTGCGCGTATCTTATTATACAGCACATTTATCTTAAATCGCTAGCACCCTCAAACCACTCTCAGGCCCCTATAAGTAACCAGCCCCAGATCTATTACCGAACTCCCTGTCCTGGCAGAACCCTAGCCTCCGTCTCGGAGCCCAACTACCAGCTTCTAATCCCCATGACTGTGTATGCAAGCCGATGTAAGGGCAAGGTTTCCATCCAAAAATAATTGGTACCCTCTATGACACTGCAATATTGGGATTTCCAGCTCCCTGAGCTCCTGAGTTCCTGAGTTGGGAAGGACCAAATGACGTGATCGCAAGTTCCCGTAAGCGATCACTAGAACCCTCGCGGTATCTTAACTCCTAGCTCAAGTCAGACCAGCAACACCACTGGTGTATATCTGAACATGATCGTAGGGCTCATCGCATCTCAGTTAATTGTGTTCTGGACACCACTGGCTATTGTGGTTTCACTGATTCAACAGCGGCGGGCATACAGCCCGCGATGTTCACAAGCCGGGTGTACCACGTCAGTCGGCCGCGAGACGAAATAGCACCAGTTATGTTCCTGTTGACTTGCTATAAGTATCCCCTTCATTGCTCTCTTCCGTTTCTTCTCAGAGCCGCCGACAACTCAGGATGTGGGGGCGATGTCATCGGCTTGTTGAGTTATAGATCTGAATTTGGGATCTATCTAAGTATCTAGCACTCCATTCCAAGATTTGATGGTTTGCCTCCAGCAGGTCCATCTAATCTTGCCAACGGTCACACAGAGACAAAAGCTTGAAAGCGTAGGAAATATTTCGGTGGTGTCATAAATTTGGAAAATAAAGCCAGCGCTGGGATCGCGGAACTTGAAGTCCAGGTGGGAAGTCGCCTCATTGATCTCCGACGTCTGATTGCTCAAATGTGATCCTTATCTCGCATGTGAAAAGACACAGGACGGAGAGTGAGAACTACGGCGACAGACAGTAGCGGTAGCCTCCCACCAAACAAGTCGGAACTCGAAGTTCACCGACACATAGGCCCGCCTACACACGCAGGAGAGAACTCTTACCGAGGCGAACAATGTAATGGAATGTTGGTCCGTTCTATAAACCCAGAAGCCGCCCTGCCTCGTGCACCAACAACTTCCACCACGGGGATCAAACACAACTAGGTACTGTCATATAGCCGTCGGGCCCGAACAGTTCCAGGCGTTGGCACCCGAGTAAAGTATTGCGGGCAGAGCGAAAAGCTCCCCCAAATTTTCCAAGCACTTCATTTCGAGAACAATCTCAGTCACTTCTTGATTAGCGCAACATTGGATTCTGGACGCGGAAGGGGTCTGCAGAATGGAGTCCAGCTTGAGAATTCTGAACGCCAGAGTTCCGAATAAAAGTTTATTTTGGGTGTGATGTTGGGTACCGGGAAGCCCATGGAAGAGTCATCATCAGAAAGAAAGTGGGCGTTGAGATCCAGAATGCTGCCGAGTCCATCGGTAGCGATTTCCTTCGTTGAAATAAGAGAACGGCCACTAGTGGGCGGGGGCCGCTTCTTTTCCCCAGTTCCAAGAAGAAACGGACTCCGCTCCGACGTATAGGATATGGCGTATGAACCATGGAAGGAACAGTGGTTGCGCTTCGAAGAATTCCAGCTTGGGTAGATGATATCTCGTTCACGCCCAGCCAGGGGACGAAAAGCGAGGGTAAAAGATGTGATATTTACGGTATTTAGAAGATAGGAAACACCTGAAAAAAATGCGCCCCAGGTCATTTCTGTGCCACTGGATAAACCGAGGACCAGCGGCGCGTGTGCAAGGCGTACAGTTAAACTGAAGATCACTCCCATTGCTTCGTCGATATCGAAAGCATGGTAATAGTTTTCCGGAAGGCACATCTTAACAGATTGGAAGGTGCGAGAAGCGTTTTACGGATGCCGCTTGGTATATATGGTCGTTGCTGATTTCAGTTCGGCTGCGACCAGTTGAGATAGTTACACTCGGTAATCGACTAAGGACATTCGGCCAGCCATTTTTATTCGAATCCTCAAATCGCTACCGTGTCACTGCTGGTGTGCTCGGGGGAAATCCCGGTCCCCAAGCTCTTCAGGGCGCAGAAACAAGGTGGCGAGGGAGCTTCGCGCATCGCTGAAGGCATCGTCGCGCCGTATACAGTGTGTAGTGCTGTAATTTTTGGAGACCAGAAAGGAGCAGCGACGGCGCGGATGAGGGACAACCACTCATAGACCGATTATGAATTTAGAGTAAGAGATTATGGCGTCAAGTATTTTCGCGTGCACCAAACTCTGCGACACAACTTAACCAAAAATGCGGCTAACTCTTATGGGTGCTAAGAGAGTGTGACTATCAGGTCTCTTCAGAATCATGTTAAGAATCTCGAGAAAGAGGCCGTCGCTCTCGTCTCTTGTGCTATCTGAGATGGGGTGGTGGTATAGGTATTTTGGTAGGCAGGCGAAGCGTCGAGAGGTGGGTGTAGTTATAATTGTCGATGCGCCAACAACGTCAGAAAGTTGATGACTCTGGCTCCATTGATAAGATCCGCAGATAACTTATGTGTCCCGGATCTCTGTGTCCATCAAACATATCATCACAAATATAGATGACTATCAAGGTGACCCGCTGATTTCGTGGGCCCGTTGCAGCTCTGGTCAATAACAGTTCAACTTCAGGGTTTCAAGGTTTCAACTGTGAAGAAGAATACGAAGATGCAAGACAGCAGTTGTTGAACACGCTTTCGTAAGTAAAAAAAAGCACTGCTCCGCAATAGGCTTCCTCCTGGATAAATGGACCAATGTCAGGCTTTAGGAGTGAAGCTAAGTGCCGCGTAACATATCCGTCAGTATCCACTCCACCTATCACTCTGAGCCTGCGATGAGCAGCTCGAATTAGAGTTGGCTTGGCGTTCTATCTTGATAAGCTTGACTTGGCACAAAATTAGCACTTAGGGAGAGTATACGCAATCTGAGCAACGCCAGAATACTAGAATACAATAAACATTACACAGAATATACAGCAGTCTAAGCCACAGAAAATCAGCCGCGAACAACACTTCGGGGTTTCAAAAGCCCATTTAATCATAATCACTATCATCACTCGATGAGAATTCCTCTGACGAGTCATCGGCAAGCCCCTCAGCAAATTGCTTCAACGACATGGGTTGGACATCAGACTGTGGTGGTGGCTCGGTCATCGCAGCCGCCAAAAAGTCTCCTTCTAAGTCGTCCATTCCCTCGTCCAGCTGCAGTGCCAGCTCTTCGTCCAAATCTCTATCCACATCCCCGTCATCAGGGCCGAATAAACCTCCATCAACATCGCCTTCATCGCTGTGATAGCTGAGTGCGCGAGCCGGGGGTTCGGCGCTAGCCAGGGGCTCAATGTTAGCCACCTCTTCCCAGTCGTCCTCTTCCGAATCTTCTTCCGCACCAGCAGGTAACGTGGGTGGTGGCGGTGCCGCCGTTCTCTGGGGTTTGACCACCGGTGCAGGCACTGGAGGCGGAGGTGGTTGAAAGAACCCAGAACTCGATGAGCCTGGGAGTGCGAAGCCTTCTGACGGCTGCGGTGGCGTGGGCGTAGCAACAGGGGGTGTAGCGGCCACTTTGGCACGCTTTGTAGGCTGTCCAAAGTCCAATACTTCAACTTCCGAATCACTGAGGACAGGTGTCTCAGGTTCCCTCTTCTTCTTGAGTTTTGGTGCTGCCTTTGGTTTGGGGGTAGGCACTGCGGGGGGTGCCACAGCCACAGGCTGAGGAGGTGGTTCAACAGCCATCGTTGGAACAGCAGCAGGAGCACGGGGTTTAGGTATGGGTTTGGTTGGACGAGTGGCTTTCGGAGGTTGTGGTTTGGGAGGCGGTGGCTGAGGTGTTGATTCTGGGACTGAGGGTATAAATATTTCTTCAATGTCCTCCTCCTCTTCCTTCTTTTGTGGCGGGGGCCGTGCCGGAAGTGGGAGAGGCCGGGGCTTAATTACCTTGGCCGGAGGAATATTCTCAGCCAAGCCAAGTAATTCCTTCTCGAGCTCCTCGTCATCATCGCCTTCTGCGTCCCTATCTGTGGGGGATAGTGCAACAGCTAGGGAAGTGCATATATGTATCAGAACATTGCAACTAGATGCTGAATCAATAACATACGGGATGGTACTCTTGCCGTTGGTGTGCGCTTCCGTTCCCATGTGAGATGCATGACGGAGTCTAGTTTTTCCAGGGTATATGCCTAGTAGAACGATAAGTGATTAAAAAAGACCTTTGTTTCGGTACTTACTCCAGTCTCCTCATCATATATGAGTACGCAATCCCATTCCTTGGACGGTGTTTCGGTACCGGCAAAAATATACGCATCGCCCACCTGGAAGAGTACCATAAGCGACTGTAGGACTTGGTTAAATCCATGAAACATACCTGCGAGCTCAGGTGTTCCACAGCAACCTGTGTCTTATCCTTTCCCTTTTTCACTTCAATTGATCCGGCCTTCGTTGAGTCGATGGACGGCGGCTTGAAGTTGTCTGTCAGGCGATAATACAGGTCAACAAAACTGTCTTGGGCGACGCCACGAAATACCGAAGCTACTCACACTTGAACGAGTGGAAGTCTTTATCTGGAAGATTTCGCTTCGGGTTCGTTGCCGGGGGCGTTCCGCCTTGTTTGCGCGCTTTCAGGGCACGACCCAGCGAGGACCCGATGGTAACTTGAAATTTACCCTGGGTGGGCATCCAGGAAGTGCTAGTACTCGCCATAGCCGACAGTGATGACAGTGGACGTGCTGGCGGTGGTTATGGGGAGGAGCTAGGCGCAGGCCCAATCACCAACACTCCCAAATCCCGGCAACTCGAGACTCTGCACCGCTCCCTTGAACCGCTATAGATTACGTAATGTGTTTGATGTTGCCACAATTGTGGCAGAAAGCGACGGCCATCATTGTCCACAGTGGTTGCAATTTAAAGGCAGTTTTGCTCGCTACTAGTACAAGGGTAGCAACAGAACAATACCTCCCCTGGGAAGTTGTGCCCAACCGTACGTACGAATGGTAAGGGTGAAAGAATATAATAAAAATAACTACAAAGCAGGCAAATCATCGCAATCGCGACAGCAATTCCAAAGCTTGCTCGTAAAGTCCACAGCAATGGGTGAATGTATCTAACAGTGGTATCATGAAGTTTGAACACATCGATGTCAAACAAACAATTTTCCTGGAACAGAAAACCTATTTTACATCTCTACTGAATCAGATCACTCTTTCGGCGTAATGTCTACTTCCCCCTTTACTGGCCTGGAGCGGTGGTCCAGCCGTTGACAGTGACCGATCCATCAGTAGAGTTACCCTTGAACTGGTTGGGCTGGCCTGGCGTCGCGTTGGCAGCAGGGTTGGGGGTACTGCTGCCGTTACCAGCGCTAGGTTGAGCGCTAGCAGCAGAATCTGTGGCTGTGGCAGTCGCTGCGGAAGCGCCAACAGCAGAATCTGTGGCTGTAGAGGTTGCTGAGGAAGCGCTAGCAATGATCGACGAAGCCTCGGAAGGGGAAATCGTGCGGGTGCTGACTGAGGTACTGACGGGGTCAGTCGCCGAAGACGTGCTTCCGGTGCTCGCGGAGCTGCCGGAACTACCAGAACTACCAGAACTGCCTGTGCCTGCCCCACCATGTGCGAGCTGGCCGAGCGACTGAGGCTGCGTATCAATGAAAGCCATTGTAGGTCCGGCAACCAACTGGGTTTTCGCACGATCACGAACATTGTTGAGGAGTGGCTGGCCATCGGAAGTGATCCAGATACCAACAGGACCGTTGATACCCTGTGGAACGATGCATTGGCTCAAAGGGAGAGGAATGGACATCGGTTGGCCGCCAAGCATCATTTGACAGAACATATTCTGTGCAGTCATCAATTATAATTAGCAACTGAACACCAGCGGTACGAAAACGGAATTTTAACACTCACGTCCATGGAGACGGAACCATTGAGAGCAGGTGAGTTGAATGTCAGGAGAGTTCCGGGGCCGACGGAACCAGTGTTGGTGATACTCAACGTCGGGTTGGCAGGGACACCAAGATCACAAGGTCCGTCAAAGAACGGTGAAGCAATGGCAAGAACTTCGCTGGGCGTCAATGCCAAATCAAATGAGGCTGGTATGGCGGTACCAGTGCCCGACAAAATGTTCAACACCGTCTGGTGGCGCGCTTCGACTGTCAAGATCGAGCCAGCAGCAGTGAGGATAACCGGATCCGTGATAAGGGTGGCACCGCCTAGATACGCTGCGACACCGACATTCTCAACAATGCGGGCGGTGGCGGCCATAGTGGCAACATCAGTGAGTGCGGAGTCGAAATTGAATTTGCAGCTCGTGATGGGGGATTGTCCGAGACTCTGCAAAGCACCCTGCAGCACAGTGGAATGAGTTGCTTCATCTTGTTGGATGCTCTTGAACTGTTCAATTGGGACGGTAGACGAGCCGAAGCCAGCGGTCGTGAAATCGGATTGTTGGAACTTCTGGAGGGCTTGAGAGTAGAAACCACTTTCCAGTTGCTCCAGGACATCAGCAAACTCTGTGTGGAAGATTAGTGCTCAGCTGAATGCCACTAGGATACGGTAAATGAGTACGCACTGAGTACCACAACATCCGAAGCCGCACGCTTGCCATAGAAACGAGTAGCAGGAGCTGCAGAGACCAAGACAGGACCGGCCGCGAGAACGAGAGCGATGAAGGAAGAAAGCTGCATGATGTCGAACGAGGAGCGCTGTTGGAGTTGTGTCGCAAAGGAGCCTGCTCAAAGGAATGTGGGGAAACAAAAAGGGTGGTAGGAACGAAATAAAAGGGTTGGGAGACCTGGGGACAAGCGACCGGGCAAGCCCAAGAAAGGGCTGAAGAACAAGCACGAACAGAATGTGGTCAGTGTTTGACAACGGCAGAACGAAAGTCTTGGTGACTCACTAGGGCACAAAAGAGAGGGAGGAAAAGAAACCACGAAGGTGAAGACTACAGTCGGACAACCATCAAGTACTTGTATAACTCTGATCACATGGGAACAGCCCGAAGCTTTGGGCCATCTTTAGACCTCCCCGGCAGACATGCCTGATTGGTCTCGGCGAACCCGGATGGATGATTGCTATGGCAATAAGATTTGCTACACTCTGCAACATGTTGTGCCGAGGGGTTGCACCAGGACGCCAATTGAGCTTTTGCGTTGGTGTGACTTGCAATTCTGCAATTGAATCACATATTTTCCCCTGGACTTGCGAAGGGAAAGGCTACCGGGAAGGAGTGAATGTTGATCGACAATGGCAACAAACTGTTGTTGAAGTGCCAACGAGAGAGAACCATCGAATGGCGACGATTCACATCGAGGGCCCAAAGGTCTGGACTTGACATGAAAAGTGTAGGTGTTCAAATCGGGTGTGGTAATTTGATATTGATGCCGATGATGGCCATATGAAAGGGGTGATGGTGGCAAGACAAGATTGAAATATTGATGACAAGTCACTCTTTTCCCCAGGTCTCGCGTCACCAATCATCCTCACTGTTGTAAATATATTTTTTATTTTATGAATAATTGTGGCACACGTTGGAGAATATGGGGGTTCATGACAAGCCCTTAGTATAAATTCAACTGGTGATTCTTATATTATGCTAAACGACGTGGAGGTACTCATCAATCAATCTCCTCGAAATGAAGCCCATCAATGGTCACATCCTCATTCGAACACATTCTCACTTATTATTTCCTTGATTATTTGCAGGCTCTTCGACCTTGGTAACCCGAGAGCTTACCTCAGTCGATCGCTGGGCGGTAAATTACGGCCTCGTCCAAAATCCCATTGCGACCTGGGAATCTTGAGCGTTACAAGATGGTACGAGTGATGTTTACGGGGTATGTATGTTAATACATCAATGTATCGCGTTTGACCCTCTCTGAGTTGATGGATACGATCCGTCATCACCCTTGCAATACTATCTCGTCCAATCACATCTTCTCTCCCGCCAGCCATCGAGAGACCATAGCAAGCGACTCGGCAGGTTTGTCATGGGGGACGTAAATAGAATAATCAAGTATCAGTATTTGCACAAATACTCGCAGTAAAAGAACAGATACTCATCATATGTCCAGCCCCCCTGATAGTCACGAAGCTGAGCAAATCAGTCTCCCTAGCCTCCCCAGCAACCTTTCCATCGACACTCCAGTCTCTCCAAGACTCTTGCTGGTAGGTGTTGCTCTGGCTCCAAATTAATTTATCAACCCAAAGTTTGTTCGCGACCCAATTGCACTGCCAATCGTAAGTACCGGCGTATATGAGGATTCGGATTCCACGATCAAGGAGGTTCGCCACGTAGTCTTGTGTGTGTACAGCCCACTTGTCCATACGCGCATTGAAGTTCCGGCTGACCAGATTGGAGCAAGCAGAGAAATTTCCTGGGATCTCGACACCCAGAATCTCGCGGATTTCAGGCAGGTTAAGATAATCTCTAATGACGTCGTTCTCTTTGTAACACAAGTCACCTTCGCACATCTAAAATCACTAGAAGTGAATACTAGCGAGTCTTGTTGCATGTTGGTTGTGATATGTGTACCTTCGATATATCGTAGACGTTTCTACCTGTTTATAACGATAAGAACTTTCGATAAATAATGAGATAGGCACTGCTTACCAGTATCCCACATTGATGTTGATAGCTCATCGTCGCAGAAGTTGACAGCAGCGCGACAATCTATTGCATCGAACTGATCAATGCATGATCCTTTGAGGTGTCTTTGGCAACGTGGAAGCTGATATTAGTAGAGAATATTAACTTAGGTTGGTTCAGAGCTTGTGAAATCTTGAGCTTGGACTCACGGCCATTTTCATCCGCACACAGGCCGAGATCGATTGAAAGGGTACGTCGAGCGATGCTTTGCCACATTCGACTTCATACCGACCGAGATACAAACTGGATTGAATTCAGCGGTGGGTAAATCTTAAAAAGGTTGGCCTTACGTCGAGATGTCTGTGATACCGTTGCCAATAAGAACGCTTTGAAGATTTAAAGTGGGCCTTCCTTCCTTCTTAGCAATCTGATTCTGATCGTATACTTCACTAGCAAAGACGGGTAGGTAACGCCCCTAATTCAGAGTGATTAATTTTTGGGACAATATAAAGTGTGTAAACTAAAATTACGCACGCCATAGGACTCTCCAGATAAATGAAGACGACGGCCGGCAAACTGTGGGAAGGTCTCAAAAAAGATGCTAATGAATGCATGTACATTCTTGGCCGCATCTTCCGTAGTCTCGATGGTTTCGCCATAATCCGCATAAGAGAAACCGACCCCAACACTGGAGTTTTGATTATATCAGTCAACTTAGGAACGAGAGGCAGAGCAACACCCACGGTTGATCGAGGAAGAAGATATTGGCTTCTTGATTCCAGGAGTATGGATTCCATAGAGTGCCGTTCGGAGAACGGTTCTCCATGTCAATGCTGCATGGGCCTAGCAGAGGACAATAACTCTTCATTCAAATTGGAGATAGGTAGAGGTAGGGAATTTACCTAGTTCCATCAGGAGACCCATTGCCGAAGAGCAACCGGGACCTGTCAATCATATGTCAAGGTTCCATACTCTCAACATCCCAACAACCCATACCTCCGTTGATCCACATCATAACATCATCTGGAGTCTTTAGATAAGTAGCACAAACGTAACATGTGTGTGGTACTCACCGCTATCTGGATCGCGACGGCTTTCAAAGAAATAAAAGAACATATGCTTTGCGCCAGCATCCACGTCGAAATAACCGGTATACACACTTTAAACAAGAGGGGTAAGATAGCGATTGACTGAACGGATATGGCAGACTTACTTGACAGTCGTGTCACAGAAGCTCGTCTTTTTGACGCGTACTCGGTGGTTTGGGAAGTGTGGGTGCGTCAATACGGTGTAGTGGCTCGATGCAACCGAAGAAAGATGCAGTGCGGTAGGTACGGACGTGACCAAAGGGTGGTCGTCCAAGTGCTGCTGTGATCCAGGTTGAGACCAAGTTACAGCATTGTATTTATCGCCAGGATGACCATATCCAAGTGGAAGAAACGAGGCCAAAAGGAGTGAGGACCACAACATGATGGTGGTAACTTATCAAGTCGAGGGGCCATCACAATATTCCCACTTAACTTTCGGGTGCCCAACCGGAGTACGGGGTTAAGAATAGAATATGCACCAGTTTCCCGATTGAGTCTGTGATCGAACCTAAATAGAAAAGGAAGTAACATCCCACGGTCGCGACTGCTGATGAGAAAGTCCTGAAAATTCTTTCCACAACAAAAAAGTTACTTCTCGCTCTCGTCCTCGACGCTCGGACGCTCTAACTGCCGTCCCTTGGTTTGATTTCCGGGATTATAGATTAATACGTCAAAATGCTCGTTTTATACGAGACAGCATTAGGATACTGTCTCTTCAAGGTCACTGATAGCGCAAAACTCGAAAGCGCTGACCTCTGGAAAGAATTCGAAAGTCCAGAGAAGGCACACAAGCTGTACGTCCGTATCTAGGATCTTGGCAATATACCCTGTTAATTTTCGTATATACGATCCCCTGGCGATCAGTCTCAAACTAAAAGCCCTGCATCGTTTTACATCAACGGCAACCGCAGTGGAAGACGTTACTGCTCTCCAGGGAGGAAAAATTGGGAAGGGACTGAAGCAGTTTCTGACAGACGAGGTTGTCAACAAGGGGAAAGGAAAGGAGTCTCTGCTGGTTGTCGATCCTAACCTCGGTGAGCATTCGTTCTCTCATATGCCTCGTGTTTACGGCTTGGCTGACTGGCGTGCTACCTCGGACAGGTCGTTCTATTTCCAAAAAGCTCAGCATCAATGTTTCTGTGCAATCGGAAGGTTCCAATGAACTATGGCGCGGCATTCGAAGTCAACTCGCTGGCCTGCTAGACGGCTTAGACCCCAAAGATCTTGCTACTATGAGCTTGGGTCTATCCCACTCGCTATCTCGGTGAGTATTGAGACATAATCTCCGTGGTACATGTAGTAACATCTCTTAGATTCAAACTTAAATTTTCACCTGACAAAGTCGATACCATGGTTGTCCAAGCGATTGCTCTCCTAGATGATCTCGACAAAGAAATTAACATCTACGCTATGCGTGTCAAGGTCTGTATGATTATTTCCTTGTCCCAATAACAGGCTCATAGTATTGGTTCAGGAATGGTATGGTTGGCACTTCCCGGAGATGGCCAAAATCATCTCGGACAATATCGCCTACGCGAAAGTCATCCGACATATGGGTACGTCCACAACTTTTATCTACCTGGCCCATCTTGACCCACCTCACCCTACCAGGCTTCCGCTCCAACGCAGCCTCAACAGACTTCTCCAGTATCCTTCCCGAAGACCTCGAAGCCGTCCTCAAAGCAGCCGCTGAAATCTCTATGGGCACTGAAATCTCCGACTCTGACATTGCGCACATCCACTCCCTCTGCGACCAAGTCATTTCCATTTCCGCCTACCGCACCCAGCTTGCTGAATACCTGCGCAACCGCATGAGCGCCATTGCACCCAACCTCACCGCGCTCGTCGGTGAGCTTGTCGGCGCACGTCTAATTAGTCATGCAGGTAGTTTGTTGAGCCTGGCAAAACACCCAGCGAGTACCATTCAAATTCTTGGTGCCGAGAAGGCGTTGTTCCGTGCCCTCAAGACTAAACATGATACCCCGAAATACGGCCTCATCTATCATGTGTGTCCTTTTCTGTTCTTGACTTGACGCGAAACTCACTTGGTTCTTCAGGCATCCCTAATCGGTCAAGCGCCCCCAAAACTAAAGGGAAAGGTACGCCACCAGCTATATGCCTACCCCCTGAATTCCTCAATAAATGTTAATTTTAATAGATGGCACGTATGGTTGCAACCAAAGCCGCCCTCTCAATACGTGTCGACGCTCTCACCGACTCGGACGGCAAATCCGAAGAGGCAGCTTCTTCCATCGGAATTGATAACCGCGTAAAACTTGAATCGCGACTCCGCGCTCTCGAGCACCAATCCGACCTTGGTACAACCAACCGATATTCAGAGAACGGAGCCAAGAAACAGGCGCGGTTCTCGATGAGCGGTGAGACAAAGACGTACAACACCAAGGCTGATGCGGTGGACTTTGTCTCAACGCAACGCGATGATCCCATGGAGACTGCTGTACAGGCTGTGTTGGACGTGAAAGAGGAGAAGAGGAGGGCGAAGGAGGAAAAGAAGGCGAAGAAGAGAGCTGAGAAGGAAAAGGAAGAGGAAGATGAGGATAAGATGGAAGTTGATGGGGAGGAGTCCAAGAAGGAGAAGAAAGAGAAAAAGCGGAAGCGGAGAGAGAGCCAAGTTCCTCCCACAGTTGAGGATGAGTCGATGGAGAAGGTGGGTACACGAGCTCTCAGCATACTTGAACGTACACTTATTGTATTCGTTAGGAGGAAACGGAAGAAGAACGCAAAGCAAAGAAGGAGGCCAGGAAGGCCAAGAAAGCCGAAAAAGCAGCTGCAGCCGCGTCGAGTGACTCACCGAAAAAGAAGAAGAAAAAGTCGGACTGAGATCCACCTCTTCTTCCTGTAATCACTCAACCTGTTGTAATTTTTGCATCTACAATCTGTATATATCCCGTTCTATTTCTCTTCCCCCGTTTCCTATTCCACCCGATTCATTCCCCATAAGGTTGACAACGCTACTACGACACATGCAATGGCAAGGATGTGCAAAACGTATTGTAAATGAGACAGTTGGCTTGCGCTTACTCCTTAAACTTTTTAAAAAATCCCTCGACAGCACGTCCAACGTGCATGACAGGTAGTGGGAAATATCTTTTGTGTGAATAAAAGTGCTGAATATGTATACATTGCGCGCCACCCCCTGTGCAAGTAATTAAATAATATTATATTGCTCTTTGATACCACACGATGAATATCACCTGCACCAGATGTTAGCGACAGTAATATAACTATGTTCCAACATCTAGTGATCCCTCTCAAGCCAGAGCGTCAAACCACGCTTTACAGCACACACCACTCCTCGATGACCATTCTCCTTCCAATCGGGAACCCAATCTGTCCAGGGACCCCTCCTAGTCCAGCACCTGCACTACTCGCACCACTGCTATCCTCCCCACAATAGGCAGTCACTTAGTGTGCCGACAAGGCATGACAATAACTTGATACGCTAATCCTAGGGATTGAACTTGTTCTGAAATTTCATTTATAATGTTCAGGGTTGCATCAGAGCATGCGAGCCTCTTCAGAATTGTCATGGCCGCCATGAACTCTAGTTTTATTACACACAATCAATATCATTGTGAACGACAGAAACGCATAGAAGGCCATGCTCGTCGATGTTGTAGCAGGCAAGGCACAGCCTCGGTTACCTTAAATACTTTAGAATGAGCTGCTTAAAGGATATTCTCCAGTTGGTAGCTATCGTAGAAGAAAGTGATCGGAGGCTATGTATAACAATCTTCAACTCATGAGCTTACATATATATAACTTGAACGTCCTTCCTCGATTATCTTGTCAACAGGTCAACAGCCTCCTGATATCGTGTTCTGGTCCCTTCAACAACATCTTCCTTGATGGTCCACCCTTCTCCTTCACTGCCCTTGGGGCCGCTTTCCAGGCCTTTCCGGAACCCAGATGCCACAAGCCAGTCACGAACATACTGCTTATCGAAGCTCGGCTGGGGTTTTCCTGCAGTGTATCCCTCGAGTGGCCAATACCGAGACGAATCAGGCGTCAAAACCTCGTCGATCAATATCAATTGTCGTTTTTCTGCAGACCCCGGGGGCAGGGGAAGAAGCCCAAATTCGAATTTAGTGTCCGCAAGGATGACGCCTCTTGTTTCCGCATAATCGGCAGCAGTTTTGTAAAGTTGGAGAGCAGTGGAGGATATTTCGTCGTAGAGATCTTGGCCTAATAGCTGCGCAGCTGCAACCAAAATGACAGTGATGAGGAAACTGCGGTATCAATCGAGAGATTGGTAGCGGACCTCTTTCGGGAGATATGTTCTCATCATGGGCACCCTGCTCCGCTTTCGTTGAGGGTGTAAAAATTGGTTTAGGGAGCTTTTGGGATTCCACGAGACCGGCGGGCAGAGGAATCCCATGAACGGTCTGTGTCTTCTTGTATTCTGCCCACGCAGAACCTAGCCACCCACAGAATAGCCTAGATCAGTGCCAATCATGATAGAGAGGTGGATGGGCACACACCAGTGATATATCCCCTCACAATCGCTTCAATCGGAATGACCTCTGCCTTCTTGACGAGCATAGAGCGCCCTTCCAGCTGGTCAGCATACCTTTGAACCTCTAGTGGCATCTCAGCGATAGACGCCGTTATAAGGTGGTTTGGAATTATGTGTGCGAGCTTTTTGAACCAGAAAAGCGAGAGGGCAGTCAGGAGTTGGCCTTTGGTAGGAATACCCTACGCATATTGGAACATGATTTGAATAAGATAGGGCAAACGAAAAGAAACGATGTACAGGCGCACATTGTTCAGAATGACGTCGTATGCAGATATACGGTCTGTTGCAACGAAGAGGAGAGCTGAAGGGTCTGAGACAACGTAGATGTCTCGAACTTTTCCTTGGGATAGAAGTTTGAGGTCAGGGAGAGAGGTATTGATAATCGTGGTTGCACTCGGTTTGTCTGCCATTGTAAAATCTGGAGTTCGAAGCTTTGGAGGGGAACGGACGGCGAAAAAGTTTCGCTATGATGATCTCATTAAAAGATTATCGTATTCGGAAAGTTGTGATGCCCCTGAATTGTGTCTGGAATGCAATCACGGGATGATGAGATCTTTGCCTTCAAGCATTGAGTATTATTGAGCAGTCATCTCATATTTATACCTCAATTTCTGACTGTTTAGAGTCTATAGTACAACTTCTGTGCCATGGCGGGATTATATAGGGTAATAGTTCAAGCTTGGGGGGAGGGAGGCTTGGGATGTCGTAGGAACAAGAATTGGTCACAAGAGGGGAATTGTTAGAATGTCAAACCGTAGACTATCCTTACGTCCACATTCTGAGATTTAAAGTTCCATTATGATGTGAGTATTCTACAAGATTTTCATCGGCTCCGCGTTGTCGCTACAACTATTTGCTACACATGCTCTAAAATATAGTGAAATAGGCTATACATGAGACTGCACGGTCTGAGAAAGTTCATCAGTTGAATATTCAGGCGGTGGTGACGCAGCGCAATGTCTAGACGGAGCCTCTAAACAAGTAATGCTAGAGGACGTCGACGGTGACGTGGGGTTCCAGAAAAGAACCCGAGCACAAAGTGTGCTGGTAGCATTGGTGCTACTTCTCTGGGCCGTTGGGCAGATCGACGAACTACATTCAGGCCTCTGGGAAGAATCTCGAGAAGTGGGGTATGGCGAGGTGGAAGTATCAGGGGTGGTATAGGGCGAGTCAAAAGATCGGACGTTCAGCGGTTCCCGACTACCCTTGGGCTTGATTGTCTTTTGGGAAGTATGCCCCGAAGGTATGAATGGTGCCACCGTAGCTGAAGTGGTGTTGGTGTTTGGCTCAATGTCTATTTGACGTAGATTTCTGGAACGGGAGGCATTGCGCATTTTCCAGAGGATGATAGATAGGATGATGAGGATGGGAATGCCTACCCCGAGGAGTCCACCAATGATGATGGAGAACTTGCCGTCTAGATGCGGGATCTCGACAAGCCTGGTTGAGGCAGAATCGCAAGCATCCGAAGGTTCTGGGGTAACAATGGCGTCTTGCGAGAGAGAGACCGTTGTATTTGTGGTAGGATCATTTGAGAACGGGAAGAGATGGAAGCTATGACTCGTCGCAAGAATGTGGTCCAGGTTCGTTTGGTTCACCGCCTCAAGCACATATAGACCACTGTGCTGCTATGTAGAATCCATGAATGGTCCTGGCTGTGAGTTGATTAGTACTTACGGGTCAACGAGAATGTCAAGGGTATGGGTCATGCCGGCACGGATATCAATACCCGAACCCAGAGTCGTTTTGTTCGCCGAACAGTCTCGTTTGACGGAAGTAAGCACAATCTGTATCGCGCTAACGTAAGTTTGGAATTAATCTCCGGATATTATGTCCAACAGAGCGTTGAGATCACCTACCCTTCCGCAGGTCCGTCTATCCGCCATCGAATATTCATAGGAGAACCATGAACGACACTGGGTAGTGGTTCAAATATAAGTAGGGCACTTTGCATCTATATGAGGGAAGGGGAATATATCCCTACTGGATGGACAAAGAAGAAAGTGTTAGGGTTGCCGATGCACCAGGCGGTCTTTATACATAGGGAGGAACAGCACTCACCGAGTCGTGTTTACACCTTACTTGCAATTATGACCCTTGTTAGGTGGGTGGCGTAATATAAATAGCTTCCATACAAAGCAAAGAACCTGTTAAATGGGCAAGCAGCAAGATGCTGTTCTTGAGATGTGACGATTTCGATGCCCAGACTGTGGAAACGGGCCGAAGGTATAACTCCAGCGATTTCCGTGTATTCATAGCCGATTCGAGATGTAATGAGCAACAGATTTTTGGGTTGATGTATCTAATGACATGATTTGTGGATGACGGAGGAAGATGTGGTGAGGAGCATGGATCATGATGGGACTCGGGGACACCTTTCCCGGACCGTCACCCTCTCACGCTATCCCTCGATGTCATCAACCACAACAAACCGCGGTCGGTGTCTGAGTATCGTATCTTTCGGCTACCGCTATGGCCCTCTATCACGTCCACCATCGCTCTCATACGATATTCGTGATATTCCCAACCCTCCTCGCGAGTTTCGCCTTCAACAGAGGTCTACCAATGATGCCACTGCTCTTAGACAGTGGTTACTATCTAACGACGTCTTCTTGACCAGGATTAATGAGGCTCGGCGGGAAATCCTGGATTTTATCGATACGCCTGGTAATTTTGAACCTCCAGGAACCCATCAGATTACGATTGGAGTAAATTGTCTGTTGGGCCGACACCGCAGTGTAACGTTCGCCAACGAACTAGCGAGGCGGCTAGAGGAAGATCTAGAAAGCCAGCCATCCTGGGAGGTCAGGGTGAAGCATAGGGACCTTGAGAGGAAGTCGTCAAAGCAATCTGGTCGTGAGTTGGACTGCGATAATTGACAACGCCAGCCATGTTAATCAGCTTCGTTTCTCTTACAGTTACGTCCTCGCGATGAGGAATGCCGCTACTTACATGTATATTATTTGTTCATTGGAATGCTATTATGGTCTGTTTTGATGTCGGTTCATGAGCCTAACGGAACTGTGTTATTAAGAGGTTTCCGCGCCGTCTCCGTAGGCTACGTTCCACATCACGGATCTGTATCCGCGGAGACGCTTTTACTAAGCAAAACCAAAATTCAACAGCTGAGAGGATCAGGAACATTGGTGCACAAGCCGGCTAACAATATCACCGCAAACAGCGAGAGGACAATGGTAGTGATGGGGAAAGTCTCCCGGCGTTGTTAAGGCCGTCACCTCCTGCAAATTGCTCGTGAACGTGGTAGCTTTGGAAGTTTCGTCTCCGGGAGAGCATCCATCTACAAAGGCTTCGGATCCGGAGAGAAGGAAAGTTGGACAAACGCTGCGGCAACATTTTCCCTCCTACATAATCGTAGGATACTTTGTACATACACACATGCACGCCTCAGTTTCGTCCACACGAGTACTGAGGTGGGTAGTATAGTATACCCGTTGGTTTTTCTATTAACAACTCTCGTTATCAGCTTATTACATTTAGATCCCTCAATTTCCAACGCTCTTTATTTGATTCAACATCGGGAGTCTCCCAGCGGCAAGTAATTAAACGTCACAGCGCCACTTATGGCCTCTTAGTAATGCACGCGTATGTTGTGCTTGCTTGATTTACAGGCTATGAGCAGACTTGTGATGAAAAGACCTGGTTGAACTTGAGCTTGAAGCTTGAATGTGGTCGAGTCCCAGCGAACTTGCGAACCTGGAACGGGTAAGCGCGGGCATCGGGTACCTGACGTATCCGTGGTTGACAACTCGATGCTTGCCATCTATCAGGTCTACGGACCTCCTCAGATTCGAGCCAGAGTAAATAAAACACTGTTGGGCCCGACCTTCCTCGAATGACAGCATAATAGCATTATAGAGCCGCTCATAGGCTGTCCCAAGCCCAAATCCCGCAGATGCAGAAACATCGTCGCAAAATTCCAACGGGTCCACAGCAGACGAGACGTTAGGGATCCTGATATACGGCCTGAGTAGAACCAAAAACGGTGGGGGAAATTGACCCGGAGGATGAAAAGGGGGTAGTGGTGCATCAGAGGAATATTTGTGGATTCGGAACCCGAGTGGTCGGAAAGTTGTTGAGGCTGAGGACGGCATGGTTGACGAGCGAGCCATCTCCAAAACTTGGGACTGAAACTATCGTTTTTTTGGTTAGGATGCGATTGGATTTGAGGGGAGCTGATGTTTCTTTCTTCTGACTAAGGAAAACGACAACATCTATTTTTACTCGCATATTGTAAATGATACAGGCCATGAGCGGCGCAGCCCACTTCACACTCCGTACCGAGCCTGATATATAATATATCGTAGAATTTACCATCTGATTAATTTAGTTTTTGGTGCTATGAGGTGTACGCTGCCAAGTTACTTGTGATCAGGTTTTATCATGTTGCCATTGAACTTGAATAATGTTAGTTGAGGGCACCCCTTAACGATGGCCACACAAAGTGCGTCGTTCACAGCGGATTGAGTGAAAGGCCTCCCATAAATCTCCAAGTGCTCCAGCTTCGGGAACATTCTCATCCAGTCCCTGATTTGTGAGAAATTGTCGCCTGGCAAGGCAGATTGGGGATCTGCTACCCCACCCACCATCACCAACGTCAAGTGCATGATTCTGGATTCGTTCGACCAGCTCTGCAACTGAAATGGCGCACTAAGCGTGGCGGACCAATGCACCTTGGCTCCTACCCACTGCACCCAGGACCTCGAAGTAAAGTTCATCTCGAGCGTGACGCTGATGTTAGGTGTGGAGAAGCTCTTAGAATCACTGTCAGGGGGGAAGGGGGCGTTGAGACACAGAATGGCATCATCGAGGTCTTCTTTAGTCACCTCCCTTGATGTCAGAACGCGAACGCTCATTGACGATGACCGCCGTTTTGTTCCACCGGGTATAGGAAGGAATGGGCTTCGTTTCCCGGCATGTACAGTGAGAGGTATGAGCCACGGGAAGAACCGCGGTTGCGCCTCAAGTGATTCCAGCTTGTGTAAGATGGAATGCCGTTTCCGGCTTGGGTACATGGTGAAGATATAAAAGTCGAGGGTAAGAGATATAAGATTTGGAAGGTGGGAAAGGAGATCCAAAAGGGCGTCACAGTCGCGGGACATGCTGACGGTATCGGCGGATGATTTAAGAACCAGCGACGAGAGGTGTGGAAGACGTAGGGATAGACACAAGTTCACCCACAACGACTGGTTAAACTCGGCCCACCTCGGGTGGCGCTCAGGAAGGGACATCGTAAGGGATTGGATGGTGCGAGATGTTCGTTGGAGATCCTTGGTAGTATGAGGTAGGAAGCAGCCTGTGAAGAAAAGAGAGGTTTCGAAGGCAGGAGTCCTCACACCCATTGTGGTTGGTGGAGGAGGTTTGTAGTTGAATTGCCTGATCATGGATATCACGTCGTCACGGAATCGAGAAAATACGCCCGGCCTGCTGCCCGAGTGGCAGAAACCCCTGGGTTCACCACCTGGTATTTGACCGCTGCTGAATTCGACCTGACTGCAACCAGTCAGGATGACTATATCTAACAATCGACTAAGGACTTTGGGCCAGTCACGTTTGTCTGAGTATTGCAATCGTTTCATTGCTTCCGTACTGTCGAAGCCGATCCTAACCTTCAAGCTCTTTAAGGACCCACGCGCAAGCCGGGACAGGATGACAGAGAGGCATCGCATATCGTTGAGGAAGTGGTTTTCCTTGCCGCGCTCTACTGAGTACGTGATGGTAGTGATTTTGGGAGCCCACATAGGAGCAGCAACAGCGGGGGGGAGCATTACTGGAGCATTACTGGAGCATCTGGACCAATGATGAATTTGGAGTGGGTGTTTATGTGGTCAAGTGTTGTTGCTGGTACTGCTATCCACAGCACGGCTTGGCCAAGGAAGCGGCTGACTCTTGCAAGTACCAAGAGAGTGTGAGTATCGAGTCTACCCAGGATCATATCGAAGACTTCGACAGGGAGGTTGTGAATAGTTGCTCTTGTCTCTTGGGTCATTTTGGGTGTGGAGTGGAGATTGGTGTGTTGGTTCGTGTGTTGGGTGCGGAGGTAGATAGTCGTCAGTGGCCCTACAGCCCGGAGAATTGGACATTCATTGCATTGATGTCTGTTTGTCCACCAAAGTCATGTGTAGATGGTTCCTAACTGGTTTCCAAGGCGAAATGGAGGCTGGCAGCCACTTTTGTGAGGTCAGGAATAATCCGCGGAAATTCTCGATAGCCACATGGAATTCTCAGGAGGGTTATCCATCATGTCGTATTTTGATTTTTCGTGGCAAAATTAAAAATACAGAAGTCCCAGGGAGGGGTAGGGCTGTGTCCGGGTTTGCAAGGCTAGGCCAATCGCTAGGTGAGATATAGGTATAGTGCGGATGGAGATATTAGATAAACCGTAATAGAGGACAGCTATGTACTGCGCCGGTAAATGATACAGACGTTAGACTGAATCCTTATTGATAAAAGTCTAGTCCTATATATGGTATATTATACTATATATGGAAAGGGGGCTCACAATAGTCCTTCTATACAACGCCAGCCTTATTTGTTCACCACCCCAGTGTGTAGGCTTTGGCGTCTTGTTACGTTCTGCGTTGAGCCCTGATCTCCGCCCTATAATATCCTGCTGAACACGACTACAGCCCAAAAGAGAAAATATCTCTTTCCAAATAAAAGTATTGAGTAGCCTATGAACGGCGTATCACCTACTAACGTAAATAATTAATGAATACTGTAGCCGCATCAATATACGAGAGTCGACTATAGCTTGAAAACAAGAATCCCAACCATTTAACCCCTTTCAATCCAAAACATCAGACTACGTTTTACGGCACATATCGGAACCTGACATCCCCAACGCGCTGCTCAATCTCCTCAATCTCCATTCTCCTTCCAATCGGCAGTCCAATGGGTCCAGGGCCCCCTTCTAATCCAGCACCACCACTCTGATGATCCGCCTTCCCCGTGCCACCCGCCGCCCCAGGCACACCTTTCCCAACACCAACCAACTCATCCGCATAAAATGCCGCCACCCACGAATACAACCCGAAGCCCCTCCTCGGCACGTCTAGCGGGAGCCGAGGCACAGAAAATGCCGCCATTAGCCCAAGCACAAAAATCACCGCAAGCGCGATGATCATCTGTTCACGAACTATATATGCAGATGCTAATAGGCGGTCTGGGTATGTTCGTGCGAGGATTGAACCGGAGCCGGCGAAGTATGGTAACATATTGTTGGCATCTGCTAGTCCCCTTGCCTGTTCAAACAAGGAGGCAGAGAGGGATGTGTATCCGTATGGACCTTGGCCTGTTGTATATGATATCGCCTGAGACATGGGAAGTTAGTGGTGTCTAAATGCAAAGAAAACTCATGGGAACATACGATGGTCGAGGGAACATAAAATGAATCCCGGCCATTATCCTTGATAATCTGGTTCACACTGTTCTGATGTGCGGCCACATACACTTCCTGAATCCTCTTTGATAACAGCGTTTTCCGCACCCCATCTACATCAGTCCCGTTATCATTGGTTATAAGCTGATTACCCATTCTCTTCTCTTTCACACCACCCGCCTTGAAATCTCCTACAGCATTTCCCTTCTCGACAATCCTCAATGTCGTGGGGGTACCGACGGTAGAGTTGTACACCTCGACGATCCAAGGTTCGAAGACCTCAATGCAGACGGCGGCATCGTAGCCGATGAAAGTTGTTGTACCGTTGATGTCTGGAATTGAGTCACCACGGACAGGGAAGGAGCCGGGGCCCTGAGCTGCATATGTTGAGTTTAGTCTGATGAGGACGACTTCGAGGGAGACGAAGCCGGTGTCGTCTGCGCCTGAGGAGAACGCAGATAAGTATTGATTTGTCCGGATGAAGTGGATGAGCTTACCCATATTGTAAAATGGTCTGCTCCAATAAGAGTGGTTCACGCCATTATTATCAAAACTCGCTACAACGTAACAGCACAGTCAGTCACTACTTTGGCCACACTGAACCCACAAGACACTAACCTGCGTATAATGTCTTATTCTGATCGACATTTGATGGCCAACCCTGATCACCACTAACCAAGGCCGCAGGAGGTATATCGTCTAGGAAAGGTTTTTGGTAGTAGTCCAACAAGGTCCCGATTGTGTCCTTTGGAATGAAAACATATGTCTTCGATAGGTTTTTGCTTATTGGAAGACTGGTCTGCTGGGTTAGGGCCGTCGACATCTCCAGTATGAGGGGGAGGGGGGCCACTCACATATTGTTCCCCGCATCCGGGAGATTAACGCATCTGATCCTAATGCCCCACCTCGGCTGTCTATACAAAGTGAAGTCAATACCTCTCACATAAAGGACACCATAAAACCAGTCAATTCAAGAAGGCGGGTACACACCTGACGATGTTTCCAGGGGAAACCCCAGCCTGCAGCACGTTCACAGGCGCCTCAGAATCCAGCGTATCTAAAGACGGCGTCAAACTACTCGTCTCGAATGTTCCAAAGCCGCTCCCGTTTGGTTGCAACTGTGAGTTCGTCGTCTCAGAAAAGTACATTGTGTCGACTTGACTTGTGTTTAATGGATTAATCCACTGAAGGTCGACGGCGGGTGGGAGACTACCATGGCTTGAGTGCGGTGCGAGTGTCCATGTGATGCGGGAGTCCTACACAGTCCTATGTAAGAACAGGGGATCGTGGATGGTGGGAGGTCAGACAAACATTAAATGGCGTTGCGAGATTTTGAGCCCTTGCGATGTCGGCGGTGGCAATATCGCCTTTGATCGCTGTTTCATAGTAGTTCTCCCGTTGGTTCTATGGTCACAATTATCATCCAAGAACAGGTAGACACTTGTGAGAAGGTGATCTACCTTCACTTGTGTCTCAATGAACACAATACGACCGAATGCGAATGAGAGCAGTCGTGAGATGCCGAACAGCGCGAGGAAGAATATGATGTGCATCGACCATGGTCGGGCGCTGATCACAAAGTCGAATTAGAAGTGTGACATAGAGGTGGGTGGATGGCCTACTCGTAGTGAGATCGACTATTCCGGGCTGTGCCAGGATACGTTTGTCGACTCCACAAAAGCGAAAATCCGTTCCATGCACTCACAGGATCCTCTGCGTGTGGTGCAATGTCCTTCAACCGCATACCGGGGTGGTCGTGATACCTTGACTGGTGTATCACCGTTGCCCATGCTGTACGATGGAGTCTTTAGTAGTCCATATTCCACCGACAGGCCCATAAAAAGAACACTCACCGGTAGCTTCCAAATGCCTCCTCGCAAGCCCAATTAGACTCAACCCCAACAAGAATCCCATAACCCCACAGCCAGCACCGACAGTCAATCTCGTCCAGAACAACGTCCGGTCTCTTCCGATAATCACAAAAAGCAATAGGAACGGGTAAGCAAGGAGACATAGCAACACATGTACTGCGAGCAGTTTCCATTGTGGCACTTCGTAATGTCGTGAGAAAGGATGTTGTTTTCGCGGTTTGGGAAGGCCATTAGGAAATAGGGATGGGGAGGGTGTTTTGAGGAAGTTGGTCTCTGTGCCAGTGCTAGGAGTTCTGGATGTGGGCGTGTAGGAATTATAGCTGTAGCCGTAGCCGTCGCGGTGGACACTTGGACTGAGCTTTCTCGGGTCATACCCCTTGCCATTAACCACCGGATCAGGGGTACCATCTCCCCCGGTGGTGTACGGATCAAAGTCAGGCTGTGAGTCATCTGCTACAGCTTCAGCTAGCGGAACATAGTGCCCGCGCACGCGAATCGGCGCTACGGGTGTTTTGTCACGTTGAATATAGTTTAATTCTGTGCCTATCTCGTTGTGACCCAACACGCGTCCATGATTGGACCCTTTTCCAGACTTTGACGTAGACCTTAGGTAGGATAAGGAGGGGAGGCCTGCGTTGGGAATGGATGAGACCATGGACTCGGAGGAGGTAGTTCGTTGGGTAGGAGGCAGCGGAACACCACTTGTGGGGTCGTTGGCCCTTCTCAAGTCCTGTGAAGAGGATGACTTGATGGCAGAAAAAATGGGAAGAGGGATTGGGAAGAGGTGAGTGACGGATTGCAAGATATGGGGGTATTTATGATGAAGAAAACACAGGAAGGATTCCCGAGAAAGCATCGGCATCTTGACCGTACACAGGACATCAAGACACAGCAGCGCGCAAACGGGGTCGTGTAGCAAGAGAGGACCTACCTTCCCAGGCTTGGCACTCAACGTAAATAGCTTTAATCGGTCTCATAATGATGGCTCTGACAGGACCCCGGAATATCCCACAGAGCCTACATCCCGATTTTTGCCATTTGGTTTTGTCCATCCAGCCGTCGCTAGTTTCTGCCCGGATTTCCCCCGGCCTTGGTCTCGTTTGCCAAACTTTGTACGGATTTGGGCGGATTTAGCTAATTGCCTAGTCTTGGCAGGGATATGGGTGGTCGGCAGAGACATGCGCCTGATATCGCTACTCCTAAGACCTCGAACTTATCGATTCGTTTTATGCGCTCAAGTAGCGGGACGGGATGATTCGTGCAAATGTCTTGCTCGAGCCGCTCGATGGGGTGCCAAGATGTCTCCCTCTGCGTGACTTCTGTAATTTTTTGAACGGTGACAGATAGCTTTACTGCAAATTCAAAAGTGTATGTTACTGACTTCTGCTGCTTATTCGGTATGTTTTTGGGGCATCGGGTGCTAGTGATACTGCTACTGCGTTGCTAGAACTTGGTGGTGCTAGTTACTAGGTCTTACTACCTACCGTGGACAAGAACGGTACACATTATCATGCCAGCTCGTCCATGGGATTTCTGTTCAGTCAGGGTTCGTGTTGGCCGGAGATCGTGACGAAAACTGCGGTCTAGCTCCGAGTATTGAATCCATACCACAGTTTCAACAAGCACTTCGGCTCGCCACAAGTTATTGCCTGATCATTCCAGGATGCTTCATAGACATCATCGCAAATTCTGTTATATTCTTTTTCTACAAACGATATATGCAATCTCAGATTCTAGTAGTACCACCAGTAGCAGGGGTCGTGCCTGTGTTCGTGCAGGTCCCACCTCAAGCCGGGACACAGATAAGCTAGGAACAGTAGCATCAGCGTTAAATTCTGGCTCATTTATGATTGACTGACCTGGCCGGGCAACAAGTTGCTACAGTTAGAGTTGATTGCGGGTTGGTTGACCGCTATGATGTTCTGCCTGAATGTCGGTGAGCATTGTTGTCACCTCGAGGAGAACGCACATGCTTACAGGGTGGTCCCAAACTGGTTAGCAATGGAGGTACAGGTGTCGCCTGCCCTGATTACGTAGAGCTGCTCCGTAGACGGGCATGAGGCACCCGGGGACTGAGATCCTGGGATGCCATGCACAGAGACTATGAGTCTCTTGGTGAGCGTCGTGATCATTAGATGAATGCCTCTGTCTCACCTATGGCGGCGCAGAAGATAGTGAAGAGAGTGCTAGTAAACATTGTTGTCGATCGCTATTCGAGTTGGTGTTGGTGTTGGTGTTAGAATATCGTCTCGAACAGACTCCTTATATACGCGTAGATTGCCTCGAGGTATCATTGTGTGATTTATTCGTCTCGCCGAAGTAGTCTCGATAACTCTCAAACACAGACTCTATTCCTAGAATAACTGCGAGCTGTTCGCTGTTCGCAACTAGGGCTATTGCACTTTCTATTCCGGATGAGAATTGATCGATGGCATCATCTTGCTAACCGTCAGGGGAAGCAGCGAAGAAATCCTAACCTTCGTTAGTGCATCACAGGCAAGATAAATGCGGCGGACGAGAGAGAGTTCAATGTCGAAAGTGGCTGCTGCACTGGTATAAGAAGTCACTGCTGTTCATACTACCACTCCATTGGAAGTCATCTCACTCTTAGATATCCGATTGTACTCCCGGCTCGGTCTCTAGTGAGGGATTAGGCTCCCGCACCGCTCGCTACTCGGCTACCTCAAGAAAGCGATCACCCACCACTAGTGCTTCTACTAGTGTCCTCAGGATAAAATTAATGAAACCTCGACTTAATGGCGAGAGCTTACAGCCGTACAGTGCCGGGCCGCTTTTCATTTAACTCGTCTCCCTCTATCCGCCGAAAGATGTAGGACATTTCCTCAGTCCATCCAGACCCCTTTCGTTATTATGGACTTCTAGGCTCCAATTGATGATACCATCCACAGAGCTAGGTGAGAAATCCGTCCACTGACTTTACTAGACTACATTCCTCCAACAATCCCGTACTTCATGGAACCGGATCCTATTTTCTTGTCCTGTCTCCCTAACTCGCAGAACACGGCATCTGCGTCCTAGATATGCTCTCTTCTCATAGGTTGAAGTTAATAATAATAAAAATGCTCTTTCGCTCTCGAAACACGCGAGCTTATTTTGGTCCCTCCCTTTCTCTTCTTGGATTTTTCCTTCGGTTTGGAGCACCAGCGGTCGTTGCACGCAGTCGTGCTCGCTCCCACGAATCCCGTTTCGCTGCCACCAGGTTAACAGCTTCACACCTTGCCGAGCCAGGGGTGGTGGGCTGGTTTTATCGGAGAGGTGTCATAGTTTAGATGTTCAGCCGCTCAACACCCGTGACCCAAGTAATCTGTTTCCGAACTATAGACGCCCGTTTCTTGATGGTATATCCCAACCGCTACCGGACTGTTGCTTACACCGTGATGCTTGATAGCTCGAAGCCAAGTAGATTGGGGAACTCTCTGATCACCAGCTCTAAATTTCCAAAAAAAAAAAAAGCCCGGAAGCAACGCGATATGTCAGAGAACACACCGAGTAATCAGGTCCCTCGGTTCGCTAAGCACATCCTGCGAAGGAGGATCCCGCGATCATAGTACATCGTGGTTTGTGTTTGGTGTGTTGCTTGAAAACCACTTGTCTGCCGCACCGATATTGACAATATTGATAACCCCTATGCTTTGGTAATCGAAGCGCGAGAAATTGGAATTTCGGCATATCGTCATCTGGTATATATGTTTGGAACTGGGCCGGAACTGCCGCTGCCTGGTTTTTGGCGTTGTAGACAAAACTGGGGAGGTCGTTCGTATATTTTCTGCCCATGGCAACCCATTTGAGCGGGCCGAAAACGTCGTTCAGGTTGACCGCATCGTCCAGCTCAATAGACAATGCCATTGCAAAAATAGGAGTAGAATGAGGGCGTAAAAAACGGAATTTCAAATATTCGATGACCGGCCACGGGGCCTATGATAAATGCTGTAGGTGATGTAGCAAATATACTGATATGCACCCAAGACTCAAACAAATGACTGCTCGGTGCGATCATAACAGTTAACCGCTGGGTTACTCATCCGATTAGGACTTGGGGTTCAGTTCTCCGCTTTAGTTTGTCCGGTTTCCAGCACCTGGCGTTCCACCTTAAAGACCATATGTGCACTTTCTCCCCAATTTATCTAGACTTGGACATAGGTTCAATAGGGATATTCCGGGGTCCTGCTCTGACTGGCGCGGATCAGGTGGCGATGATGTTGTTGTGATATTGTTGTTGAACGTTGAACTCTCTATTTCTATACTACTGCAAACAAACCTACTGCTAAGATGCGGTAAACGTATTCTAGGCTGAGCCTTATTGGTGGCGGTGATACAGGTGTTTGAAAATTGAGTTGCGGGTGACTTCTCTCCACCTACATACTCAAACTACATATCTCCCTGAAACCTTATCGATACCGAGTAGTATTATGGTATAAAACATATCCGAAGCGTGTACGATGGGTCAGGCGAGCACCATGCCACCCAGAGCCAGGTCTGCGCCAACCCCATGACCAGCGCAGACACCGATATCCCCTGCTTCATCTAGTCCCTCCTCAAGGCTACCAGGGGTACTAGCTTGACGACCGTTGAGAACCCTGCCAAGTCTAAGTAAAACCATTGGTCGTTACGTTCTCTGTGGTAATCGCCTTGCAAAGACAATACTGATATCCATCGGGACCGTCTGCCATGTCAATATCCCGGTCAGTCAAAATGCGGATATTTGCTCTCTGACCCTAGAAACGACCGAAATGCTGCTCTACCCATTAACATTTACACACCCATGGCTACAACATTGGTCAAGCAGCGGGGAAGTTTGACCGATTCTTAGAGCTCTGGCCTGTTCGGCAACTCCGACATTTCAGGTCCGACTTTGTTTGCCTGCCAAAACTCGAGGTCCCACCAAGATCACGTCCGATGTCAAACTTATCTTAGCAGGCACTGAAAACGAAGTCGGACCTGAAATGTCGGAGTTGCCGAACGGGCCCGGCATATACATATATCGCCTTCAGGACACCCCGTCCAGTGCGGTGACTTAGTGCAGGAAAAGCGGCCAGCCAATATGGCTGTATCCGGATGGATTATCCAGTCTTGACGGGTGGCTTTAACATATGCCTCAGGAAGCGGTGAGGTGTGAACTTGAATTGGGTAAGTCATTTTTTAGTTTTGAGTCGCACAAGTGTTCGACTGGTCCTTGAAGTTTAGGTTTGGCGGCATATCATTGTACCAGAACCCAGCGCTCAGCGCTCGGGCCTCAGAGCATGTTTCATCTGAGTCGGAGTGTCCATATCGGTGATTGTCACTGAAAAAGGTGATGCATTGAAGCGAGGTGATGTGGGTTCGGTCAGTGGATTGAAAGGAGATTCGTGGTACTCCTCTTGGATCTCTTGAGCGTATATGGTTGCTTATTGCAGACCGGAACCCCTGTGAAGAGACGTAGGTAACAGTCCAACAAAATATAAGACGACTACGTCTGTCAGTCACGAGGCTTCGAGACCAGCCTGTCCTAAGATCACAAGTAAGGGCAGGATAAGCGGACAGAAGGCGCTAGTGACAGCACAGAGTTCGTGA
>MU151159.1:45380-72946 GCA_015584085.1 Macrolepiota fuliginosa MF-IS2 | reverse complement strand
CTCGTGATGTGGCACATCTATTAGGCATTGACCAATCAAGATTCTATTACGTATTGGAACATTTTCACTCTGTTCTCAAAATCCCTCCCCCCGAACTTCGAGATGGAGAAATAGAAGACCACTCAGTAGAAGCCGGGTCATTCCTCCGATTTACCGGTTTGGAATATGATAGGAGTCCCACCGTCCTACAATCGGTTTCTCGTATGCTTCGCGGTCATCCCACGATATTTTCGCTACTCAAGGAAATGAGATGGACACCCTCACGACCCATTGATCACTTCCATCATGTTTTCGAGCATAGGAGATTTGTTCAATCGTTTCAATACTTAGTGATGTTGTGTGGCATTTTGGAGGACCTTCCAGCCGTAGTATACGACCACATCCGCAATTTTGATTTTCGTTTCCCAGTCTCGGGTCCCCGTCCCCATCCATTCATGTGTCACACCATTCTCCAATGGTTGTTTGTAAGTGCCATCTGTCATCCCGAAATCCATTTGTACTAACTCGAACCACAGTCGCACCGTGCTCATCTACCTGATATTGTGCGCACGGATGCCAAGAGTCCATCCGATCACCAGCTCATAGAGAAATGCAGGAATTTCACAATCCCATTAGTGAGTTAGCTCTGATGATTATGCAGGAATAGCCATTGAGATACTGTCCACAGGAACTTCACGGTTTTGATATTTCCGACTTCCAGCCATTCCCAGTTCACCCCCCTAAATATGCGCTACTCGGTTATGGTGCTCACACAGTTCTCATTATCTTATGTAAGGACGACAATAATGTGTTCGGGGAATTCGCCTTCTATTCGTTGGAGATGTTGGATGACATATAGTATATACCAGCTGTTGAGTAGTCCTAAAGTTGAATCATAGGGTGCTGAATTGAAATAAAAGCGATGCCAAAACGGACGGGGTCACGTTGGACCATGGTGGCTTTGGGTGTAGCATGGTGGGAAACGACTCATTGGTAGCTGGTCCAAGGGTGGGTTCATCAAGGAAGCCTTGTGACTCGCATATTTGTGTAATAGCTCGTATTGAAGGAAGCGAGCGAGGAGAACGAGGGTGACGAGTCTGTCCATGATCATCGAAAATGGCGGTGCGGGTTCGGGGCTAGTTGAGAAATCGGAACCGGCTGCAGCCATGGTCGAAGCAACGTTGAGCTCAGCAACACCCCTTCACCTAGGCCTCATCATAGCTTCGCTATAGCACTGCGCATTCTGTCGCATTAGTAATATTCCTCTGAATCGACAACATCCACACACCTTGTAAGTATGTCTTGGAACACTGCCCTGTCGATGACGGTAAGACTCGGCATCGTGGATCTGAACATCCGCCATCCCAAGTTCTAACGATCTTTCCAACCAAAGACCCGGAGATCTTAATGCAATCATAGTCATTCTCCAGCCATGTATCTAGGGTCATTTGAGCACAGGGTTGGGTTACAGTGTTATATAAAGGGTTCCTAGACTTCAGACACGATCAGGTGGAGGAGCTGGATGGTGTTGAGGTCGTTTAAAGTGTATATGAAGAATACACAGGAAAGGTGGCGAGACGTCCGTACTAAAAGGTGTTAGGCATACAGAACCGGCAATAAAAACAACGATATGCGCACTTGTGGCTGGACAAATTCAGGCTTCGCTGAAGTCTGGAGACTGCGTGTTTGATCCATGCGGAATCTGTGATGTAGTGTTAGAACACGGCCCTTCGTATGACGGGAATGGAATACAGGCCTTGCTTGTACCATGGCCTCACCGACTCCCTACGTCACCTCCCCATCCCGTCAAACAAGCATTCGGCTTCGGTGCGTTGGCAGAGGGAAAGCGGAGGACCGGGGTCGTTGATGATGCGTAAGTTAGTTTGTATGGCTATGGAAGAGGGACGCAGGAGACTTGGTTCTAAAATCGAAGCTTGCGATCGAAGGGTAACAACGCACAGAGCTGGATGGTTCATACAAATAAGAGGTATACATGGTAATATCGTACCTAGGGATAATCCACTTTTCTATCATCATTATATGCCGCACCACGCCCCGCCCAGGTGGTGACACCATAGAGCTGCACTCAGCGTTCTGGAATGAGTGATTTGGATTTGAGATGACCATCTGGGCCTAGACACGGAGGAAGGACTTGAGTGTCAGTAGACGGTTCCCATCTTGAGCCCGACCGGGAGGGGGATCTGGTGATAGAGCGAGGCAGGGAGGTCGAGAGTTGGTTGAATATACCACACAGAGACGACCGAATTCTCCGTTTCTATGTGTCAGGGTGCCCAAACTATCCTCCCATGCAGTACGCTACACAAGGCATCAGGAGCACGAAAACACCACATGAGATAAACATCGACACACCTGACTGTGGTCTGCATACAATCAACCCATAATCGCCTCAGTGTCTGTGGGACCATGTGCACTGAACCTGATTATTTAGTTCCTTGAGCCATCTAGATTGTTTGCCAATGATCCGGGCCCGAAGACGCGCAATGTGATGTTGGCCTGGCCGTCGCAGTTTCATTGATGATTGACTGAGTCTATGATGTGGTGTTGAAACGCAGTATGAGTGAGAATCAGGTACATACCTGGTTGGTACCAAAGCCTTGCCAAGTCCGCATGCGCCAGTACGCCGGAGGAAGGAAAGCGGCGCGTTGAAGTCATTGATGGTGTACCCCGTTCGCCATAATCACCGTCTTGCAGCAACAGAGAGGACAGTGCGTTCCCGGTAGACCTGGTTATAGGAGTGTACAGAGGCAAACAATTAAATCACGCCACCCCGAAGGACAGACTTGATCGCTAGAGGTGTGGGAGGGTGTCACCGCTGAGTGCAGGAGTGAGGCAGGTAATGGCGCCGAGTGATGTTGAGCCAAACGTGCAGCAGAAACCGAATGTGCCCCAAAAGTTGATTGTCCTGTATGACTGTGTTACTAACATGGGAATGAGATCTTTGTCAACATAGCAGGGGGTTATGTCAAACAGACCAAGTTATGCTATATTCATATCCATGCGCTCGAGGTACGTCCACACCTTCAGGGTTTTGCGGAGGAATTGTCGTCACTGAGTCCGAGAGAAGTTCGCCGCCAAACACGTGTTCATGGGAGGAGGCGGACCAAAAAATCAGATGGCAGAGGGTATCAAGGCGGGCTGACTGCAGTGTGATCGTGGCCCTGTGTGCGCGTTAAGCACATTCACAACATCATCGTCGATGTTGAAAGTGCGGATCACGCGGACCGTGATTATATTTATATCGATAACAAACTTGCATCAATAAAGATTGACCAACGTCTACTGCTAACAATAATACTATCTAGTAGAATGCTGAAATTCTGCTGGTTTCTGCTCTACAAATACAATGTCACAAATGCATTCACTCGTCCGCCATTCCAAGAATGTTTGCGGTCTTGTATGCAGTCTCCTTGCCGGTGTTATCGTTCCGAATAACGTATCGTGGTTCGTCCTCAGAGGCCTAGAATGTGTGTTAAATCATAGCCATGAAATGGACAACAGCGCGTACCTGGGTTCTAACACCAGTGTTGCCGGCAGGTTGAGTTTCGGTGATCACATCAACGATCTTGCCAGTGGTGGTGGACTGGTCCGTAGCTGAACTAGCACCTCCGATGGCGTGATACTTGACGCGGTCGCCAGACTGGAAACGAACAATCAGCCGCCACTAAGATTGAAGATGCCAGGAGCGTACATTGTATTGGGCAGGCATAGTTACTATCGCGGGTAGTTAATGGCTTGGATGCTGAGGGTGAGGTAGATGAAATCGTTGGGTTCGTCTGACTTTGTCGAGCCCCTTTATATAGCTAATTGACCAGAGGGTTCCGTGAACAGACGATGCGTCGGGGTGAATACATGACATCGGTCATGACGCACGTCCACCCAGTCTAACACATCACCGACTCCAACAATTGTCTCAATTACCAGTCTCATACATCACGGACTCCATCGATCGCCTGTATTATGTATTTCCTGTGCGCTTGAGAACTGACGGCGACTTGCGCTCGGCATCACCAACTGGGCGCTTTCTTGACTTGATAAGGTCTCGTACTTTTTCCCGTTAGATATTTCACTTGCAGCTGCGTTGATCATACATATGGGAGCATAGATACGACGAAGTGAAGCCGAACTCAGAATATATCCCAACGCGTAACTCTACAAAGCAATCCCTTGATCCTCCACTGGCGGTGCCCGCCCATTTCCAACCATGACGTGGGCCCCAGCACTAGTTATATCATCCACAGTCACATACATGAAAGCTAGATACGCGAGAACGGTGTCAGCGCAACCAAGCTTCTTGGCTCAGATTGACGAAAATAGCCGACGTACCTGGGCCCGGGGGATACACTCGGTTATTAGGTGGACTCAATACACTTATGGACTTATGGTCCGGGGAAAGCCTCGCTTCCATGAAAACGAGCCGGGAGCTCGAATGGAATGCATGGGAGGAGAATCCTAGGTCCATCAGCGCGACTGAGGGCATAAGTGACTGAGTTTCATATCGAGCTAAGGTTGAGCAGTTCATTTACCTTTGATCGACGAGACACGGAGATTATCGGGGATATCGATACCAATGTCAAAGCGCGAGTTGAATTGGATCTGGGCCGGGACGCTGCGAAGGGTCGGGCGGGCAAGCGTCACATATGGAGGATTGAGGTATTCGACTCGAAACTCCCTGCATAATGTCTTAGCGTGCACCAGGTAATTCTGGTCGGGTAGGCTTACGTTGGAAATTCGGTTGCATTCACGACTTGAGCATGGGGGTTAGATCCAGCGATGAGGATGTTCCTGTCTTTGTCTGAGTAGACAGTTTGGATCGTAAGTGTTATCGTACCCATTGGGAGTCAACGTCGCTACTGAATGATACAGCCGCGGAATCTCGCTTGTTGGCATTCCCTCATTGTTGATGCGACGCCCTATTGGAGCGTCTGGTGCATAGAGCGAAGGAGTTAATCTGCATAGATGATTAGATCAAGTGAGGACACGAAAAGGCTAGGCTTACGCTGGATGATCAGCGTTTGATTCCCCCCCAACCGCGTTCTTTACACCAGCAAAGGCAGCAAATCCACTTTGTCCACCATTGACTATAAGGACTTGTCCGTTAGGAAGCAATAATAACTCGGGCATAATTCGACCCTCCAACATATGCTCGACAATCCAACCCCGTTTGATGCCCTCGGGTGTCAATTCAATCCGACTGCATTGATCAGATGCGGGAAATTGTGAATCAAGCTCATCAGCAGGGAGTTGATCCGTCGAGTTCGTACCGCCGCAGACCAAGACCTCTGGAGTATAGAGCGGAGGGACAAGAGGGAGTAAGGTGGCAGACCCATCGAAAGGGTTCGTTACGCGGACGCCATTAGGAATATCTGGAAGTCGTGTCTCTACCCCGGTTTCGATGTCATAGAGGATAGACTGATTGTTCGCAATCATGAAAATTGTTCCATCGGGCAAGGCAAAGGCGCTGATGGCACGGTTCAGTCAGATATACTCCGGGAGCGGTGAAGCCGACTCACCGAGGGAACAGGTTGACTGGGCCAGTACGATTCAGGAATTCTGACGGTCGTGGCACGCCGCCATCTTTAGGAGGGAAGAACTCGAAACTATTGCTCGGATCGGTGTTGTAGAATGGAGTTCGCTCATGCATGCCACCAATAATCATCTATCAAATCAGTCAATAAGAATTTTTAGGTTTGATCACGGAACTAACCAACGACCCATCAGAAATACGAATTGAAGATGGATACCATCTTGTCTCAGCTAAGTGGAGATTGGCAGGGTCTTCGAAAAGTTTGCAGCTCGTGCCAGTTGGATCGTCGCACGGCTCCCATAATCGTATTGCCATCCGACCATCCGTAGCGTCGCTGATAACAGGAATATGTCCTCCAACGCTGACCTGGGTACGAAAATTCAATGTTGGTTTATGCATTGTGGAAAAACTCAACTTACCATTGTACCATTACTCAGGAGGCTCCCTGAAGCGCAGAAACTATCGGAAAGCACATCCAATGGAGTTGCGGTGTTGGTCTCGAGATTCCATAATGCGCCCCATGCAGGATGACCATTTATTTCCAGAGGGTCATTCGTTGCGCGATCGAAGAAGATAGCAAGAGTAGGTGATACGATGATAGCTTCGAGAGCCAAGATACCAGATGTGCCGTTTTGGACGAATTGCCATCCAGAGGTTGCGGCAGCTGCAAAGTCAACTCCGACGGAGAGGAGCGCTGCGGATATGATTGCCTAGTAATATGTCGTCCGCATTTCTTCAAAGTAAAGGACAAGAAATTTGTTCCTTGTATATAATTCTACGTCTTTTATACTCCTGTTCTTGGCCATCCTTGTGGAAACATTCACTGCGCACGAGCATCTGTGGGTACATAGAACCCCGCCATGAGATACTTGGATTACTTGTACTACGCATCCGTGGAGCACCCAAGCAATATCGAACGACGTTCGCAGGCAATCGAGAGAATATGTGACAAATCGAGACAGTCTTCCGCTGATAGCGCAGCAAGTTTGAACATCTGGCGAGAAAATATTGCCCCTAGTACGAACAGCAGTCCCCAAGGTGCGGAGATAGTGCGGTATAACGCACAGGTATAAACTCCGTGATGTCTTCGGCGATGATGATCCGTTGAACGACGGGATTGAGGAGTATCAGGGATGAAGGGAAAATACCAGAGGTTGAATGAAGGCCATATGAGATAGTGGCTGTTCGGAACTTGGTCAACGTATTAAATAGAGCAGCACTGAGAGCTAGAGGGTAGCGAACTCGTAAAAATAAAGTGCGGAGGCCCGGGACGAGGACTCACACTGTCAGGCAACGGTCTTGGCAATCTATTTTGACCCTCGATTGTAGTGACATTTGCATAAGGAATAGGTAGCATTGGACAGCAGTGAGATGTCACATTTGGGCAAGATATACGCCTTTCCCGGATAACGGTACTCGCAGGTCGATATTCGAGAAGATGAAGACAACCCATCGAGGTTCGCAACTTTCATTCAGATGTGGAAATATATTTTTGCGCAAGTTATGGGTCCAGTGAGAGCATCGCAAAATTCTACATAGGGCGTAGGGGGAGGAAAAGACATTAATAGTAACCGGAGATATTATGATGAGGTGATCGTTGCGGGCCCAGGGGGGCCAGAACGACAATCGAGCATTGTTTGTGGGTGTTTGCCCGATGAATGACCACAATGATGCTTCGCTGTTTTGACAACTGCCAAATTCTCTCTGGCACCGCATTCTCGAATTATACTATAGAGGCAAAAAAGCTCAAACACCAGATATACCAGACAAATGATTTGGAGCACTCAGACCTGGAATCCAAAACACCCATCACGCCTTCCCTGGCCGCGTCGACGCCATCAAGAATGCAGCGGTCAAGGTTGAAACAATAGCAACGGCATAAAATGCGTCCGGGACTGGCTACTGGACTCTAGGTGATCTGTGATCCTCCTCCCCAGGTCGCAAGAAACGTTATCCACTGGCTGGAAATACTCGAATGGCTGGACCATCCCCCTCCTTTTCTCGGACTCGTGTCCGCTGGTCACCAGGCTTTTTCGCGACGAGCCTCCTCATCCGTCTCCCATTCTTTATCCTAGCCTTAGATTTCTTCGATGTCGGCGTCTTTGGGCATATCATCCGCTCTCCCGATCAGAGCAACCTCACTTCTCCACTCACAAACCTTACTCCTGAACAGCCAAATTTCGACTCGTTCAATATCGGTGGCGCGTTATACAGCCCGGCGAGTAACTATGTGTCCCTACCATCTCTTCCTCCTTCGTGTTCGATGTACAACGCCGCCGGAAACGAGTGTCCAACCACCGACATGATGGCAGTGAACGTGACGTATGACGACTGCACCGACGCGTGGACGCTGTGTCATTGTGGCTCTGCAAATATGAGCTTGGACGATGCAGTAGAGAGGCTTGGAAAAGTACCAGTCGGCCTGCGGAAATTTATCGCAATGACTCTCGTCCTTCCAGGCGAGGAGACACATGCGTACTCGTTGACCAGTGGAGACCTACACATGTTCGGGGATTGCAGTATGGAAACATGGGTACACGAGGTACTGTTTGCTTTCATCCCATGATCCATTACTGAGGGCTGATACATCATGCAGGCAACTCATTCATACGACTATGCTTTCGGTGACCCGATCTCTGGAGGCCAACCATGGCTCGATGCACTTAACGCTGACTCATGCGCAACTGATACCTATGGGACCAGTGACGCAGCAGAGGTAAATATAATCACCCCCATACAGTCTTGTTGCTCATAATCGATGTAGGAATTTGCTCAAATGAGTGTGCTGAAGACATTCTCCCTCATATATGGCGCTCTCCCATCGGGGTGGGATCCAGCGTGCATGTCCAATCAGCTCGCATATATGGACACACTTCCTCTCTACGACAAAACTACGCTGTTTGCAGATACTTGTGCTACCTCTCCGACGAGCGTTAGCACACCAGACGGACGATTAGGAACCGTGCGAGCAATCAAAATAGATGGGCCTTCGCCCGTTCCTGGTGCCCCCCTCCGCATTAACCCAAACGCGAATCCGACAGCCCACGTGCCCTCGAGTACCTCTGAAGCACTCACGCCATCCTCCACTTTAATAGCGCCAATTTCAGTTGGTAAAGATCCCACAGATAACCCTGACGCAGAGAATAAGAAAGGAAACGCAGCCGTACCTCTTCTGCATCATTCGAGATGGCAGTGGAGTAGACTTTTGTACTCGTGTGTTGCTGTTGTTTCGATTTTGGGGGTGTATTGAACTTCTGTCGAGCCCTTGTCTATGTATAGATCACTCGCCAAAATGCTCTCCGCCGACTGAAATTTGTTCCTCATCGTATTAGTACCCTTGTGAACGTGCCGAAAACCCTTCCGCTGCATACCTCTCTGAGTCGGACCGAAGGTGCTGCCGATAACCGTAAATGGTAGAGATGAATGACTGGCAGGATGCATGGTTTCGTAACCATCTCACTATCCATCCATCGCGACTGTCAGCGGGTGTATTAGGCAGCTCTGAGTGGTCATAAAGACGTTACGTTGTTCGATTCAGAAGCCGCCCGACTTGGGAATTTGGCGACGAGCACAGTAACAAACCTGATTCTCTTCGCCTCTGAGCTGGTCATGCCTCACTCACACATTCATTCGATTATCAACGCCACCGCATGGGTGTTGGCATGAATTCCGTGCCCTCAAGATACTTCCATTGAACCACGATGCGAAATTACTCCCGACCCAAAGTTCGAGCGGATTCCTCAGTACAATGATGGTGTAACGTAGAATTCTGTGAGATACCGTTCACACCACCCATTCCATCCTTCAACGCTCAAGAAGATGCGTAGAAGCTCTCTACTAAGGCAAGGGTGGAGTAGGACGCTCAGGCAACGGGGTATAAAAGCATCTTCCTCAGAGTTTGAACAGCATTGCTTGAGCTGAATTCTCCCGTCCAACATGTCCACTCACGTACTGTATTCCTTCCTCTGGGTTGTCCGCCGTAGCTTACTCGGTATCTGCACAGCCCATTAAACCAGGAACTTATTGGATTCGCTATCAAGGCGATCTTACCGTGATTCAAAGCGTCTTTGCCAGCCCAAAGACCAATCTTCCCGCTATCTATACTAGCGATGAAGTTGATTTCTATCGCGGCATTGTACGTCCTTCACTCTTATCTTCATGACCATAACAAACGTTGAACTTTGAATTTTTCTGATATTAGTGGGACCTCATACCTTATGGCGACGGCTACAAGATTAAGAACTGCCGCACTGGAGAATATGCCTACGTACCTCGTATCGTATGTGATGGTGATCTTTGACCCCCGACTTAGGAGAATTGAACGGCTTGTGTTAGATTGAGAATGAGTTGGTTCAACTTACCCCGGAGGAAGAGAAAGCTACTGTTTGGAACATCCAGCCCGACGGCGAGAATATGTGGCGCTTCGTCGTTCCCGAGCGTGACCTCTACTGGACCAAGACCGTTCTGATTGGTGGCCAAGACCCCGCTAATGTGAGTTTTCCTGTTCGCATAAACAGTGAAAGAGGTTTCCTGACACGCAGTACAGATCAAGCTCGCTGGATCAGATGGCAAGGATGACCAAATCTTCAATTTCCAGATCTTCATCGGCCCTTGAATGAGTGCGGTTGTTTGAATGCCCAACTGTAGGAATATCAGCCCGAACCTATATGTTTGTAGTGATACAAAATGTGATTGAAGTCATGAGTTTTACTCCTCTGTATTGTCCAAGGGTGTCTTGTCGCTGCTAGTTTTTAGCAAGGCCTGAGTGCGAAGGTGTGAAGGGCGATTTGCGCTTACCAACACCTACGGAAATATATCAAAGATCCAGCATAGAACCACTCTTGCATCATAGCTTTTTCAGGGCCCCTGAGTCCCAGCAGAACATGCCCATACCAATCTGTCCTACCGGAGGACAAAGAAGCTGAGGAGCATAGCTTCTCCCAGGCCTATCAGTTCTGATCATAGTAAGTGAATACTTACTTCGATTCAAGACATGATCTCTTGACGACTGCCCCCGCTCCATGGATATGCCCAGGATATGGTAAGGGTAGTAGTTTAGGATGAGTTACGATATCAGCGAGCCCCCCCTCCCTCAGGTGACATGATTTTAAGCTCCGCCTTCGTTCATGTTCACCCATGCTTGACCACGCCCACGCCCTCATTCACTCACGCTTTGTCCTGTCGGTGCCCTGCTGACAACCATTTGATTAGGCCCAATAGAGAAAAGGGTATAGGAGAAATAGGCAGGCGGGTTCCCATTTTCCCATACACTTCAAGGACGATGGATAGCAAACAGCAAGATTGTTCAACGTTCGGCCGTTCAATCTCCATCTCCCCGTGTATTAAACGCTTAAACTTCGAGTTTGTAATAAAGTAACTTGACACGCAGCTGTCTCGACTTAATGAAGCGGGCGCACCCGGTGGCGCAGAGTTTGAAGTCACAATAACAACGGTGTGCAATTCTATTCGAGCGATGCTTGATCTTGGAAATCCGAATCGGAAACGACGAATGGTACCGAACCCAATAACTAATGCAGGCTCTCCCCGTGCCTCACCTCTATTTGATTTTCGGCGTTATCATGTGTCGCTCCAGTACCCAATTTGGGTGAATTCTGCAGTCCGATAATTGCACGGAAATACGTTATATCCTTCCAGAAGCCATCCTCTGCGTGGTCGATTCCATATTTCAAGTGTTTGGGAAAACCCATGTACTAGTATGACAATTGGAAGCTCACAATCCACCGGGTTTCCAAGCTATTTAGGAGAAATGAATTTTACACTGAAATTTTGACTACGATTTGGGATGTTCCCGGTATATTTTGGCAATGAGGTAACGGGCATGGTGAGTTCCAGGAAGACTAAAAGGCAGTCACGTTAAGTTCCTTTCGAACACCTGCTACTATAAGAACATGTTTCTTGCAAGTGCTTTCAATCTCTGAAATTCTTGTGTCGATCGTTAATTGATTATCAATCTTAACCTCCCAAGACCCTCCCCCATTTGCTCTAAAATGACGAGATGTGTTGAAAAGAGAATATCCATACAACACCAAAATTCATCCCGAGTGGCTGCCACCTACAAAAATAGACCAAAAATAGACACTGACAGTGTTTTTGGGAAGGCGTGATTTGAATGTCTTTTTACTGATGCTATCCCGATCACAAACACCCATCAATATCTTGAGGCTGAGCGAGCTATTTCCCTGTCGCACTGATATCCGACTTTCGTGCTCGCTAAAGTCCATGCTTCCTGCTGGCCTCGCAAATTGCACTGAGGGTGCTGTCAACGATTGTGGGTATGATAAGCATTTCACTATCTATCCATCTCAACTGTCTCGGTCCAATTGGGGGTGTACAAGGTGGGCTAGAGCGGGTACAAAGGCCTTGCGTGATTTTATTTATAGGGTGATTCAATCTTGGAGTTCAATGATAAATCCAATAACGAACACAAGTTCTCTTCGCATCCGTTGAGCCTCGGCCCTAAGCAATGCCATCCCATACAGTCAGCGCCGTCAGTTTCGGTGCTGGCATCATCCTACACTTCACAACTCTTCCATTGAACCATGACATGAAACCTGCACCCAACACCTCAATTTCGGGGGCATTTGACAGTGCCGTGGCACCACAGCGTGATAATTTGGATTTCCAGAAGGTACCACACATCATCCATTCCATCCTTCAATACTCAAGAATACGTATAGGGGTTCCCTGCTCGGGCAGGAATGAGGCAGGACGTTCAACCAACAGGGCACTATAAAGGCCAGCTCATTTTGAGACTCAAAAACAACATCACTTGAGCTCGAATACTCTCATCTAACATGTCCTCTCATGTACTGTATCTCTTTTTCTGCGTCGTCAATAGCTTACTCAATGCTTGAACAGCCCATTGAACAAGGTTTTTACTTGATTCGCTACCAAGGCGATATTAAGGTGATCCAAGACGTCGTCGCCAGCGCGAAGTCAGACCTCGCTGCTATCTATATTGGCGGGGACGTTGATTTCACTCGGAAGCTTGTACGCTTTCCAACACCACTACCATGACTGTGATGGACACTAACCTCTTCTGATCTTAGTGGCACGTTACGTACTGGGGACACGGCTACAAGTTTAAGAACGTCCACACTGGAGAATATGCCTACGCACCTTATATCGTATGTGATGGTGATCTTTGACATCCAAATAGGAGAATTAAATGACTTGAGTTAGACCAAGAACGGGCTGGTTCACCTTACCTCGGATGAGGAGAAAGCCGCCGTCTGGGACATCCAAGCTGATGGCAAGAATATCTGGCGCATTGTCGTTCCCGAGCACGACCTCTACTGGACCCGGACCGTGTTGATGGGTGGTCAAGACCCTGCCAACGTGAGTTTCCGTGCCTATTACCGTGAACGGCTTTCTTGACGTATGGTATAGGTCAAGCTCATCGGTTCCGATGGAAAGAAAGATCAAATGTTCAACTTCGAACGATTCTACGGCCCACAGTAAATACATGCTGTCGTATCAAACGACACCTAGTTGTAGGAGTATTGGTTCGGGTATACATGTTTGTATTAGCGATGTGAAATGTGAAAGAAATCAAGAGTCTACCTAGTGTCGTCTGAAGATTTTTGGGAAGACCTATTGCGTCATTAACTTAGAGGAAACAGGGTAGTCCTCCCCGTAGTCGGAGCCTCGTGCCTTTCCGCGAGGCGCACAAAATAAGATACAGAGAGACATTAGGGATCCTGGGATAGCACCGGCAAGTTACAAGTGAATGCCTATCGGCCTGTGCGTACCAGATAGCAGATGGTAAGCTATAATCTTGTCCAATGTCTAGTGTCTGGATGGTCAATGAAGTTGCTAGCGCTTCAAAGCTTCAAGTTGACACTCGGGCACAAACAAGCAAAAATAAAAGACTCGTTTTGTTGAATTTCCGTTGAATACTTTCGACTCTTGCCTGATTTCGTCTTTCCATTGACACGCGAGTCTGAGTCTGCCGCTCAATTACCATCCCAGGTCCCCATCATCCACTTCTGATTATCACTGGTACCATTTTCCCACAACTGCTACACCCACTGGATCAAGGTACCGTCAGTGTCTGTGCTACTACCATTGTTCAAGGTTCAACATTCGACGTCCATTCCTATGCTTCATCATTTCTTCATGGCATCTGTTGATCCTACAGGTGCGGGGCTCATGATGGCAGTACGGGGCGCAACAATAACGCAAGGGCTCCGGGTTCCTGACTCTCTACTTCGGGTGACTTCCAATCTTCTGGAAGGGGACTGTCGATTACCATGCGACGCCAAATCCCATATGTTTGGGTGCGGGGCGTCCCAAACTTATATCGTGGTGGACTTGTTGCCGCAGTCTATTCTGGTAGTAGCCCTCCAGGCTGGGGTGCCATCTCTCAGGCTATTGTCCGCAACGTCAATCTCTTGTGGGTTTGTTGATATGGCAAGACTAAAACTACGGTCTCTTGGGAACTGTGGTAGGTATTCTGGTTGCAGCGTGGTTCGCACCTGAAGATCGAGATGATTCAGTTGCGTTATTTGGTTGAACTGGCACTCGAATTTTCCAGTTCCAGGAATGTGAACACGCACTCGGCTCTACCAAGCGCCTTTTTGCATACCTCTGGGAATTTGTCTCGCAAAACTCGAGGTCAAACGTCCCATCCGCCGGCTCGTACTTTTTTTGGCCTTACACCGACCTGTGAGATACCTTCCATAATAGGCAATCCCCGAGATCACCCTTTCTTATTGTCAACGTTAGCATGCTTACCGCCTCGTAATCAACCTCGTCTATGCCGGATGCCTCTCATTATTGTCTTGCCATGTAACGTGCTTCGCCCGCGGGACTTCACTTCCACTTGACATCATTCTTGATGTTGGTACAATAGCACGGCGCCTCGAAGAAGAGCATTTTACCCTCTAGGCTGCATAGGAATAGGCACGCGTATAGCCTGTCGCATTGTTGTGATATTCGTGGCACACGTTTGGTAGTTCCTGAGTACTCGGTGTGCAAGGCAACACAATAAGCGGTTGGGTATAAGACTCGGTCATGCAGGGTAACCTTTTCTTCTTTATCAAAGCACCTTGTCTACCTTCCAGGTTCAGCCTCCCACTGCTCCAAGCTTAGTCCAGCAATTACTCCAACTTCGCACTATCAACTAGCTCCACAGAAAACATTAACATGGACGCCTTCACTACTCTCTCGTCCTTCTTCTCCAATGCACCCGTTCTGAAGGAGATGTCGGAGGATGAGGAAATCGAAACATCGCTACCCCCTCAGGACGAAGAGACCAACAGCAAGGGTGGTAGTCACCCCGCATACTGTGTCATTGCTTGAACTGTCTTATTCTTGGGTGAGTACGCACCTCTTTGCGATAGAGCAATGCGATACTGAATACAATTCATGTAGTATCGTTTGAGATGTAACGAGACGGCGTGGATCGCCATTTATGATCCATTACGTCTGCATCACTGAGAGTATAAGATATACTTATCTCTCCATATTTATTATCCACATCGCGCGCCCCTCCCCACGTCCTATTTAGTCTTTCCAATTCTTTGTGTTCATCGTACTCCCCCCTGCACACACACTCCCTCATCTTGGTCGTTCTCGTTAATTCATACAACCGGAGGTTATGACTTTCTTTTCGTTCACCCTTCTCATACGGAATACCGCACGGAGTTGCGGCCTTAGGATCGGCTTTTTAGTGGACTTGTGCCATTTGTTCTATTAGCTTCGCTGGTTGATTCGAATTTCGTTTTGTTAATTTTATTACTGGATGTATGCTTAGTAGAAAGATTTCGTGCCTTCCGGACGGTAGTAGCGTTGTATTCGGAATATACACGTTTGGAAACAGGACTTTGTGCACAGGAGGTATAGCGGCAAAGGAATGAAATCGGAATCACGTGAATACGTCATGGACCAACGACCGGTGCGGAGTTTGATTTGCCTTGTCCCGTTCCATCCGACGCCCGAGCACACTTTCCATCTTGCTCCTCACCGCCCCTGTCGCCCGCCTTAGTATCCACCTTCATTTGCACAGTATGATGTCTACTAAGGCTCTCGGGATGGGCCCCGCACTTAGGCGCGCCGCTTTCAACCCCCGTCTTGGTGCGTTATCTACAGTGACTTTCGTGTTTGGATGGTGAACTTACGCCCCTTTCGTCGTCCTTATATTGTTCTTCTATTGTGGTGTCTTTGAAACGATACAATGCAGCTGTGCGAAATCAGATTGTGCTCCGCAATGCGTTTGGCAAGCGGTACGGTCTCGTGCATTTCGTTCCTACGAGGAAGCTCATGAGATTCGCGTTTACAACAGAGCAATCCAGACAGAGTCGCTACCTCCTTCTGCTAGCGAGAAGATCCTCAACAAACAACGTCTCAACCGCCCTAGCAGCCCCCATTTCACCATCTACCAGCCACAACTTACATGGATAGCCTCCATCGCTAATCGTGTTACCGGTGGTGGGCTCAGTGCCCGTGCGTACCTTCCTATACCCCCGTGACAGCGAGAATTAATCGGGTGCTCCGTATAGTCCTCTATGGGTTCTCGATCGCCTACCTCCTCGCGCCCGGCACCTTTGACAGTGCGCATGTTGTAGAATTTGTCCATGGTCTTCCTGAATCCGTCAAATATGCTGGCAAATTCATCCTCGCGCTCCCCTTTACATTCCACTCCTTCAACGGTCTGAGGCACTTGGCCTGGGATGCTGTCAAATGTACGTGTAATCATCCTTGTCAATTCTGCGGTCATCTAATATATTTGTTGTCAGTTGCGAATGTGAAGGGCGTGTACGTGACGGGATATGCCGTCCTCGGAGCCACTGCCGTTTCGACTGCCATTCTTACTTTGACCAAGTAAAACGAGGATTCTGTAATCTCTATCGACGCACGCGTTTATATACTAGATGTGAACGCATTGACGCATTGTTCCGACCGTAATTGGTTCCGTTTCGATGCTACAAGCAGATTCTCCGGTTATGTGCTGGATTTCTCCGAGATTAAGTGGACAGAGAGCGGTTTCTCTTCAATGTCCTTCACTTAACAAGGGCAAGCTTTCGCCATCTAATGTACTGAGTGCTACTGTACTGTTCCTAATACTTAGCTCCTTTCTTCTAACTCTTCGCTCGTGTTACAATATTGGTTTCAAGGAGTAGACTTTCTCACACGTGACTCGTCGTCATCGGGTAAATGTGTCACGCGACAGGACCGGAAAGGACACGTCGACAGAAAGCGCAATAGCGGAGATAAATAAATGTAATATACTGCTGCCATTCTCATCCTCTTCCTCACTCTGGCTTCCCAGTCCTAGCCGCACACCATGGCCCACAACCGTGAGGACGATTCTGTCCTCCACAAACTCGACGCCGCTGCTGCTCCTCTTGCAAAGTTCGATGCTTTCTCAAAGGTTCCCTCGGCCTACAAGGCCCGGTCTGAGAGCAGAGGATTCGTGACGGTCTTCGTGATGCTCGTCGTGTTCGTGTTTATGCTTAATGATATTGGAGAGTATATCTGGGGATGGCCCGAGTTCCGGTTTGCGGTGGACAAAGAAAATTCCCCGTACATGTTCATTAATTTGGACATGGCGGTGAACATGCCCTGCGGGTGTGAGTACTCTTGGAATTCTGTATTGAAGAGTCTGAAGATTGACGGTTCTCTTTGCGATTAGATTTGAGTATTGATTTGAGGGATGTTCTCGGTGACAGACTGATGTTGAGCGGTGGGCTTCGTCGTGATGGTGTAAGTATCAATGAATTCTTGGGACTAACAGTATGCTAATCTACGCTGGTACAGACAAAATTCGATGTTGGTCAGGCTACTGCATTGAAGTGCGTTTCATATACATTCGGAATGATTATATGCTGACCTCAAAATCTATAGAGAGCATTCGGATGCACTTTCCGCTTCTCAGATCACTGCTCAGTCACGAAGGTCCCGTGGGCTTTTCGACACACTCCTTAGCCGAAACAATGAACCCAAGTTCAAGCCAACTTATACCCACGAGGCGGATGCTAGTGCATGCCGAATTTATGGTACTCTGGCTGTCAAGCGTGTTACAGGTATTAGCAGCCTCCTCGGTTGTCAAAGGAACATTCGCTGACGATCACGTCTAGCTAATCTTCACATCACTACACTCGGCCATGGTTATGCGAGCTATCAACATGTGGATCACAGTAGTATGTGATGTCCAGCTTCTTTGAGTAGTCCCTGGCTGATCTTCGGTAGAAATGAACCTTTCACATGTTATCACTGAATTCTCGTTCGGTCCCTACTTCCCTGATATCACCCAACCGCTTGACAACTCCTTCGAAGTGACGCAAGACCGTGAGTTATTTTTAGCACTCCCAGATTGCGCGAACACAACTAACTGAATCACAAGATTTTACCGCCTACCAATACTACTTGCATGTCGTTCCGACGACCTACATCGCTCCCCGCAGCCGTCCGCTTCAGACCAACCAGTATAGCGTCACACACTATACTCGTGTTCTTGAACACAACCAGGGAACCCCCGGAATTTTCTTCAAATTCGACCTGGACCCTATGAGCATCACGGTCCATCAGAAGACGACGACACTCATTCAACTCTTGATTCGGTACGCCCTACTCTACCAGATCGTGATAATGCCCTTCATTAATCCTTGTATAGTTGCGTCGGTGTTATCGGTGGAGTTTTCGTCTGCATGGGCTACGCCATCCGTATCACAACCCGCGCAGTCGAAGTCGTCTCAGGCGCAGACTCAACGCCAGGCATTGTCGCAGCCGAAGCATCCGGGGTCAAAGTCGGTCTCCGGTCCAAATGGGGCGGAAGTGAACTCCGCGCACGAACGCAGAGCGGCCGCATGATTCGTCAAGGCAACGGCTGGGTTCTCGAGGGTAGCACGAATTCACCCTACAGCAGCTACGCACCTACACCCGTTACAGGGCAATTCGCTCCTCCTGCGTCGCCATACCTCCAGCCTGGTACTGCTCCGCCGCAGAGCGCGGTTGGGTTAGGGTTCCCTTCATCAGCGTTTGGTCCCGGCCCGAGCGGTACTGGTACAGCGCCTGGTACGCCTAACGTGAATGGACATAACGGGCATTTGCGCACACCATCACTTTTGGGTGGACCGCCTAGGACACCTAGGACACCTAGGACACCGTATACGAGTAGCTTGCAGGCGAATGGCGCAGAACCACCTGTGGCTGGTGGTGATCACCCTGGTACGCCGTCGTATCAACACTTCCCGCCTACGCCGGGCTCGGTGAATGGAACTGGGAACGGGAATGGGCATGATTCGTTTGCGCAGCAACAGGCTGTGTCGGGGGTGTTGAAGGACGGGAAGAAGGATGATTGAATCTAGTAAGATGGCGTTCCTGGCGCGGCGAGGCAATCATGGACGTCTTGGATCTGTGAATGTCAGGTTCTTGGTGTATTGCATAGTGAACATGTATTTCCGCGGTATTGGCAATTTTGCTTCTTTTGTTTTATTGGTCATTCATTCTGTTGATATATTTCGCATCCGCTTTTATATATGTTGAACGGGGAGTAAGAATATTCAAGTCAAAACCGTTTCGTGGAAACAGAAATCTATTTGGAAATAATCAATATTCTACTAAGGCCCTTCGGTGGAATGAAAGGAGATTACTTCCCCCTACCCACCTGAGATCACCTCATGAGTTTGTCCCAAGAACTACTCTAGGGATGCGTACATACTCGGACATGTAGTAATGACCATTTCCGGGAGTAAATCGAGGGGTCATTCGTGGTCGATAGGGGTCCTTCCGACTCTGGAGAAGTGTGGCGTCTTTGCATTAAGAAGACCCTCCTGATACAAGTGGGGTCCAAGTTGACTCTGCTTCGAAGGCTATCTGTGTTAGCTATGAAATATGCATGAGTATCGGGGGCAATAGTAAATAGCCCCTGTTGAGCATTCGCCGAGCTTCAAAGAACAAGTGACGGCTGAGTTACCTATGATAGACTTCGTCAGACCAGGAAATTCATCCTCCAAGCCCCAGAGTGATACTGGACGCTGGTGCATTTGACAGACGAAACCGGAGACCCTCTCAGTAATGCCGTACGTTGAACATCGTCGCCTCGTGTTCCTTGCTTCCATTGGAGGTCGTGGGTCACGGTCTTGCGCGATGTCAGTGGACACGTACAATGAGCAGTTGACTATCCGTTAAATGTGGGTTACGACAAGAGCGAATGGAAGAATCAAGGTAAGTTCAATACGATCGGGGGCATCGTTACCTAAGTAGAACAACCAAGACCTAAAGACACCGGATAGGTAAGCGAAGGCCATGAAACCACCAGACCGATTATATTACGGTCTACGCCTAATCCTTGATGAGATAACGATAACAAGGATGCATAGACCCAACAACGTAAGCGGTGAGTTAGTTTTGGAGGGCGGAGAGATGAGGCAGGGGTGAGCGAATTCAGCCACTCGCATAATCTATTATTATATTGAACATCTGCAAACCCGTCCATAACCCGGTCCTCAATGAAAGAACGAAGTATGGGATCGTGTCTCAACAGCCCAATCGAAGCCATACAAGATACTGGAACATTAAGTGATCAGCCGCATCATCGACTCATGATAAGAGTCCACTGACCAGTCTCAGTGCTACGAACCGTCATCAATACTACTTCGTAGATGCTGTCCACCTAATCAGAACCCGAGATTGGGAGCATACCGCAGTTATGGCACAAGAACATTAGATTCCACCTACCATGACAGGCTGTGGCGCACATTCCACCCAATTCAACGAGTGCCATGTTCGTGACTCAGCCATCTCAGTCAAAATCGCGTTGCACTTCCGCCTTCCTGGCCTAGTCAGTCAAAATTTGTATAGAGCACTCCACCACCTCCCGGTATTTCGGGTCTTCTATATGGGCTGTCCCCCATGGTATTCTGGAGGACGCTGCCATCACCATTCCATCCGTTGCTATTCGAGAATTCTGAAGCCTCCATGGCAAGCAGGAGTGCACCACTTACAATGGACGTTGGGGGCTGGAGGGGCATAATATACATATGGGCCGGTCAGTATCTGATAACCATACTTGTGTTCCACTGCTGATGTTTGTACTCACGGGAAATTTAATGATAGAGAGAATTAGTATGAGCGCAATTTTCGTAGAGAAAGCGCCAAGTATCCAGTAATATTGCTATCGATTGCACGAGCTATCTATATATGCATACGGACTAACGACGTACGAACTTGGAATTTTTCAATAAATTTAAATTTCTGTTGAGGAGAATCCCTGAAAGGGCGGGGGTACATCTGCAGTCGAGTTCTACAAACCAGTCGACGAGATCTCCAAAAGAAATGGTAGACAAGTCACTGATAAAGGGCCCGTTCTTGTTAGAGGTATTGGGTATATCCACAAATATTCTTTGGACACCCACAACGAACTTGATCCGGGATAGTGACTAGCATGTAGAATGGAACTCAAGAAATGCCGTATCGTCGCCTCGCGTTTTTTACTCGCATCTTCTAAGGTCTACCGTGAGGGCATTGTGCAACCCCAGTGGCTCCCCACCACAGTATATATTCAAATTCTATTGAATGCGGGTTACGAGATGGAGGACTGGAAGATGTCAAGGTCAGCTCGGTATTATAATTCAGCGACACCCCGGTGACCAAGGCGTTACCAAAGGGTAGTGGAGGAGAAAGAGCGTGTGGAAAGGTGGGAGAAGAACCTGCGAATAATGATACTACCAATAGCCTGGTATTGGGAATGTTAGGTGATCAGCAATGTCTGACTTATTATCTCAATCGAGGTAATGCGCCGTCCCCGGAATACCAGCACCGGCCCCGAAGCTAAACAACGATTTGGAGAATGCTTATGGGTAATAAATACTGTGTGCCTTTGAACTTCGGTCTTGTTGTACTGATTCCTGTCATGGTTAGGATGCCTGGGGGACTGATATTGGGACTAGCCCCGGTGGCGTCCCAAGAACCAAAGCGCTAGATTCCACCTGTCATTACACCCCAGGTGCAATTTGTGGCGCATATGTGACTATAACCAACGACCAGTGCCGTGACGAACTCTACCATCTTATCCGGAACTTGTGGCCAGGCCTTTGGGTTTTTACAAGGCTCTGTAGAGAGCATTATATTGCCTCTCGGCATCGCTGGTCTTCCATGCAAGCTGTTTCATTTCCACCTTCTGGAAAGTGTCGCCATCACCATTTCACCCGCCATTCTCCAGTAATGCTGAACGCTTTGTGGCAAGCAAGGTCATGCCATTTTCGATAACCATTGAGGGTCGGAGAGGTATAAAAGCTGACCAGTTCAAAGCTGCAGAGTCAGACCAATCTTCAGCTACTACTCGAATCATCCTAGCAAACAATGCCTTCGACCGCAATCCCTGATACTCATGTAAATAATCTCCTTCTCTATACTGTGACCTTGCGCTGATGAAATGTCTACAGCCTCTCAAGCCCGGATTCTACTTCATTGATCTTCAGCAAGGCCATGTCATTGCCAATGAAGAAATTGCCGCCGTCCGTGTCGTCGACAGCGACCCCTCATCCGTCGATAATAAATTCGTAAGAAGTTTTATCTATTATCTTTAAGACGCCTTATCCACTACAAAGTAGTGGTTTTTGACCTTCAGTGGTCGCGGCTACCATATTCAACACTGGGGCACCAAGAAATATGCCACTGTTAGCGAGAATGTGAGTTTCATGTGTCTTATCCATAGTGGCCTGAACTGATCTCGGCTTCAGAATCGTGGAGCTATTATCACTCTCAGTGACGAGCCTTTCATATGGAACATTCAACCAGGCGGCAAAGGCGTTAACCGTATTCTCGTCCCCGACCAGGACCTCTACTGGACCGAGGTTAATGTCTTTGATTGGCGCTTGGTAAGTATCTTATTCTCGAAGAGGATGTCGGTGATTGATTTCTTGTATTATGTAGTTCAAGCTCTGGGGCTCTGATGGGTCTCAAGAACAGCTGCTCACTTTCAACCCTATCTGGGTCGGCAAATAGTTGCGACAGTCTGCCCGGTAGTTGTACTTGTGTTCCGTTGTATGCATGTCTGTACCTGAAGTGAATGTGATCCAAATAGTTGTGCGATTAAGAGACAATGATTTGAGTGTGTAGGGATAGGCTGGCGGTGCCTCTGCAATTTGAGCACTCGGAGTCACTAGGTGCACGCCGAGACAGCGCACTAACATGGGGTCAGTTATTCAGCCTTTGATTGAAGTGAAGAGTACTCAGGGACATGAGGTGTCGAGAGGGAGATATGGTGGAAAATTGTCAATATCCTCACTTGCAAATGGCAGGAACGACTCGAGGTTGCACGCGAACACTTTTTGGGGGCGTCGAAGGTCACGAAGCAGAAAGCTGTCACCAGTGTAGGGCTTATAGAAAAATTCGATGAGCTATGGGGGCGTTGTCAACAGAATTCATCAGAATATGAGGGGGGATTTTGTAAGATGTTCTGAGAAAATGGGGGTCAATGTATATGTTTACTAACACTTTACTTACCCACCCCTACAGGTTGAGCACCCGTCGCACTTTGGTACCAATCACACCTCCGCCTTTCCCGTCCTGTCCAGATATAGCCGCCCTACACACCAGGCACCGTGCAACGTCCCCCCCCAATATCCGTTCCCATGCCCATACTTGCGCTCCTCTATAGTGCCGTCTTAGCCGCCGTAAGGATTTGAGCCGCAATAGACATGACCGTGTAAGCCGCGGGCTTAACACGAGGACCGACAGCGAAGGGACATCTCAAAGACAAAGAAGGAAGGCAGAGGGAAGAGACGAACAGGAAGGGGGACAGAGGCGACAGGTAGACGTGTCGGAAGCGAGAGTACACGTATTAAGAAGACATTAGATAGATACATAGTGAATGAGGCGGCGAGAGAACACTCATCTGAATACACGCCCCGTTACCACTGCCTTGCGCATGACTTTAGTGAAGTCATCCGACTGACGACTTCAAGGCGCCAACATCACATTGCTAGGCGGGAAGGAGAAAATAGGGTATATGGTTCTGATTGAGTGGGAGGGGTAGATGAGGGCAGGGCCTTTGCTTTCCCTTTCCCTTTGGCCTTGCAGTGCGTAGGTGAGATTTCAATGGTTTCAGGCTTGGGTGAGGCTGAAGCCCGTTTGCGTTCCGACGATACCGTTCCTGGTTCGATATTGGTCTCGTTTATGATTTTCATAAAGCCCGCACTGCTGACGGGGCTTACGATGGTTTTTCTGAGACCCTGGGGTGACCGTTGGCGAGAAGACGAGCCTACAATCACTATATCCCTAGGGACAGTTGTAGTAGAAGTATTTGCTAGTTTTGTAAAAGTAGTGGAGACGGTCTCGACTTCGTCGTTGACAGGCGAAATCGCAGCAAGTGGCGGTGATGTAGCAGATTGACGCTGCGCAGAGGGTACGGGTTCTGGGTGCACAGAATCAGTATTGGTTGATGGGCCTATGGTGTTTGGAACACGCAAAATCTGCGTTTCCTCACCATCAGAGTTGTTCAGTTAATCCAAGCCTTCTCCAGCATCGTATCCTTCCGAGTCTTGTCAAGCGGGTCTTGCTGCAGCACCCACATGCGAGCTCGATGAAGTATCGCTAGCTTGTCCAGAATCCTGATTGGCCGCCGTTCTTTGCCTCTTTCGTTCCCTTACCGCAACCCCATTGGCGTCTCCTGATTGTCAGGCTGATTGTAACTTGTAACCAACGCATACAAACAACACTTACCAGAGTTGTTTGAAGCACAGGGCTGCCTCTCGAGTGCGATACAGACCCAACACGAGAATACGCAGTGGATTGTGAATCCTGGTTGGAAGACGCTTGAGAGCGCGTCAAGTGTGTGCGAGGATGCAGAGTTCTGGATGTCAACAGTGCGGGTAGTGAGGTGAACTCGCAACTAAGGCAGCTGCCGGTGACTGGTAAGATGTTGAGGCCGAGGATATTTCCTCATTTCTTTTCGTTTGAGAATCAAGATCGTGTTGTACATACTTGGTACATACTTACTTGGCATGTGCAAGAATCAAGTGTCGTGGGAAAGGAACCAGTCACACCACCCCAATTGTAAGTAGAAGAAGGAACATGGCATGTATTCAATAGCACAGACGGTAGGCTGAGAGAAAAGTACGGGGGCGGGGACATGTGAGCTAGGAGCAGTAAAGTATACGGGCGAAAGCCTGTGAGGACTTCCCCGCCTCGCAGGGGCATCCAGCAGGTGAGGCCTGGCTGGGATGGGCGGGAGGGACACGTCGCGGCTCTGACAGGCTTGTTGCTTGTGGGTATCGTTTTATATGCTAGCTGGATGATAGTGTAAAGTGGGAGCGGCGGGTGGGGAAGAAAAGGGAAGTGAGTGACGAGGAGCCCCTCCAGAAACGTCGTAGTGGCAAGAGCTGTTCACGATGTGACCGTGACAGCACCCATGCAGACGTTAGGCTGCTGCCAGCACTCGCGCCCCGCTTGTAGTGGACTTTCAAGCTATCATATTCGCATTACACCTGATGACTCTTAGGACCAATGATCTCGTCGAGCTCTGGCAATTCCACGTCCGCAAGCATCCACACATGCTATTTAAAGTAAAACCCATGGGAAAATGACCCCGGGGCAGAACGAATATCTATCTGAAATTGACCGAATACTTACCTAACAAATCTGCACACAATCTCAGGCTATTTACATGCAGAAAAAATATGATTCCCTACTGTCTCTCACACTATGCTGTATGTAGCCTTGAAACCCTCTTGATGCGTTATTGCCCCCAGTAATATCCACTTCAACCTATACCTCGTCCCCCCCAAATTAACGTGTTGCCTTGTTGTGTTCTTGGTGAACTTCATGAAGTACAGAAGCGCCACCAACATGTGACTACATACCAAAAGCCGTATCTGCTGTTCGCACAAACTTCCAAACACATTTCATTCAAGTACAGCTATCGGACAGACTGTTGCAACTATTTATTAACCCAGAGGGGGTCGAAAGTGAGCTTCTGTTCTTCAGACCCATCAGAGCCCCAGAGCTTGAACTACATGATATAAAAGTCAATCACCGACATCCTCTTCGAGCACAAGATGCTTACCAAGCGCCAACCAAAGACATTAACCTCGGTCCAGTAGAGGTCCATGTCAGGGACGAGAATACGGTTGATGCCTTGGCCGTCTGGTTGAATGTTCCATATGAAAGGCGTCTCACTGAGAGTAATGATGGCTCCGGGTTTCTGAAGCCGAGATCAGTTCAGGCCACTATGGATAAGACACATGAAATTCACATTCTCGCCAACAGTGGCATATTTCTTGGTGCCCCAGTGCTGGATATGGTAACCGCGGCCACTGAAGGTCAAAAGCCACTATTTTGTAGAGGCTTAATAAGGCGTCTCAAAGCTAATAGATAAAACTTCTTACAAATCTGTTATCGACGGATGAGGGGTCGCTGTCGATGACACGGACGGCAGCGACTTCTTCATTGGCAACGACGTGGCCTTTCTGAAGATCAATGAAGTAGAATCCGGGCCTGAGGGGCTGTAGATATTTCATTAGCGCTGGGTCATAATATGGCGAAGGAGATTATTTACATGAGTATCAGGGACTGCGGTCGAAGGCATTGTTTGCTAGGATGATTCGAGTAGTAGCTAAGGATTGGTCTGGCCCTGTAGCTCTGAACTGATCAGCTTTTATACCTCTCCAATCCCCAATGCTCATCGAAAATGGCATATCCTTGCTTGCCACAAAGCGTTCAGCATTATTGGAAAGTGATAGATGGAATGGTGACGGAGACACTTTCCAAAAGGTAGAAATGAAACGGCTTGCATGGAAGACCAGCGATGCCGAGAGGCAATATGATGCTCTCTACAGGGCCTTGTAAAAACCCAAAGGCCTGGCCACAAGTTCCGGATAAGATGGTAAAGTTCGTCACGGCACTGGTCGTTGGTTATAGTCACGTATGTGCCACAAACCGCACCTGTGGTATAATGACAGGTGGAATCTAACGATTTAGTTCTTGGGACGCCACCGGGGCTGGTTTCAATATCAGTCCCCCAGGCATCCTAACCATGACAGGAATCAGTACAACAAGACCGAAGTTCAAAGGCACACAGTATTCATCTCCTATGAGCACTCAGCCTGAGGACCAAATATCCGGGTTGTTGTTTAATTTCGGGGCTGGTGCTGGGATTCCGGGGACGGCGCATTACTTCGATTGAGATAATTAGACACCGTTGATCACCTGATATTCCCAATACCAGGCTATTGGTAGTATCATTGTTCGTTATGGTGACCTACGGTTAAGTTGTTGGGTTCCATGTGGGTGGCTGAGTTCGAAGGTTCTTCTCTCACCTTTCCATACTCTCTTTCCTCTCCACCACTCTTTGGTAATGCCTTGGTCACTGGGATGCAGCTGGATTATAATGCCGAACTGACCTTGACATCTTCCAGTCTTTCATCTCGTAACCGCATTCAATGGTATTTGAATATCCACTATGGCGAGGAGTCACTGGCGTTGCATAGTGCCCTCATGGTAGACCGTATACGGTGTTGGTGAAAAACGTGAGGCGATGGTACGGCATTTCTTGAGTTCCATTCCACTTACTTTGAAGCCTCGCATGCATGAGGTATCATTCCATATGCGAGTTACTATCCCTGATGAAGTTTGTTCTGTGGACCCCAGTGAATATGGAACGACGCCTACCACTGCTCCGGCAAGCGGCATTCACGAACTATTCATCCCTTCGGCCAGTATCCTTCACGCTTGGTACAGATAGCCTCCCAATGCTCGACTCTATTCCATTATTACCCAGTAGGATCTTTCTTTCGCAGCGACAGTCGCTATCGTGACCTCAAACCCCCGCACAGGATCGGGTTCGTTACTTTCGCCTATCAGCCGGGAAAATCTGTCAGCTCGTAGTCTGGGACCGCGTCCACCTGATGCAGAATGTGGGTACTGGCGGTATGTATGCGCTTTTAAGCCGTGAGCTCCATGATTCATCGTTGGAGCGAGCGAGCGAATGGGTCTGCTGACGAGTCTGCCCAGTAGAAAATCTAGAAGCATAGAGGGAACGTTGTGTCGACTGGACCAAGGTTGGCGAAAGAAGTGG